>JAUOBT010034753.1:0-11931 GCA_032362145.1 Hypanus berthalutzae
GATGTTCAGTGGAAAGTATCCTAACAAACTTCTGTAGATGTTCAGTGGAAATTAGCCTAACAGGCTTATGTATTTCTGCAGTGGATTATATCCTAACAAACCTCTGTAGATGTTCAGTCTAATCTATCCTAATGATCTTCTGTCGATGTACACTGGTAAGTATCCTAACAAACTTCTGTAGATGTTCAGCGGAAAGTATCCTAACAATCTTCTGTAGATTTCCAGTGGAAAGTATCCTAACATGCTTCTGTAGATGTTCATTCGAATGTATTCTAACAAACTTCTGTAGATGTACAGTGCAAAGTATCCTTCCAATCTACTGCAGATGTCCCATGCAAATTATCCTAAATTCTCCAGATGTACAGTAGAAAGTATGGTAACAAACCTCTGTAGATGTACATTGGAAAGTGTGCTAGGAAACCTCTGCAGATGTCCAGTAGAAATTATCCTGACAATCTTCTGTAGATCTACAGTGGAAAGTATCCTAACAAAGTTCTTTAGATGTACACTGGAAAGTATCCGAAAAACATTTTTGTGGATATACAGTGGAAAGTATGCTAACAAACTTCTGTAGATGTACAGTGGAAAATATGCTAACAAACCTCTGTAGATGTTCAGTGGAAATTATCCTAACAGGCTTATATATTTGTTCAGTTGATTATATCCTAACAAACATATGTAGATTTTCAGTCTAATGTATCCTAATGATCTTCTGTCGATGTACACTGGTAAGTATCCTAACAAACTTATGTGGATGTACAGTGCAAAGTATCCGAACAGACTTGTGTGGATGTACAGTGGAAAGTATCCTAACAAACTTCTGTAGATGTTCAGTCTAACGTATCCACCCAATCTTCTGTAGATGTCCCGTGGAAATTATCCTAACTTCTCTAGATGTACAGTGGAAAGTATCCTAAAAAACTTCTGTAGATGTTCAGTGGAATGTATCTTAACAAACTTCTGTAGATGTACAGTGGAAAGTGTGCTAAGAAACCTCTGTAGATGTACAGTGGAAAATATCCTACTAAACATCTGTAGATGCTCATTCTAAAGTATCCTAACAATCTTCTGCACATGTACAGTGGATAGTATCCTAACAATCTTATTCGATGTACAGTGGAAAGTGTGCTAAGAAACCTCTGTAGATGTACAGTGGAAAGTATCCTAACAAACTTCTGTAGATGTTCAGTGGATACTAATCGAATAATCTTGTGTAGATGTATAGTGGAAAGTATCTTAACAAACTTCACTGGATGTAAAGTGGAAATATTCCAAACACACATCTGTAGACGTACATTCGAATGTATTCTACCAATTCTGTAGATGTACAGTGGAAAGTATCCGAAGAATCTTTTGTGGATTTACAGTGGAAAGTGTCCTAACAAACTTCTATAGATGTACAGTAGAAACTATCCTAACAAACTTCAGTGGATGTAAAGTGGAAATATTCCAACCACACATTTGTAGACATACAGTGGAATGTATTCTAACAAACTACTGTGGGCATTCATTGGAACTTATTCTAACAACCTTCTTTAGACTTACAGTACAAAGTATCCTAACAAACTTCTGCAGATGTTCAGTGGAAAGTATCCTAACAAAGTTCTTTAGATGTACAGTGGAAAGTATCCGAACAACATTTTTGTGGATGTACAGTGGAATGAATGCTAACAAACTTCTGTAGATGTTCAGTGGAAAGTATCCGAACAATATTCTGTAGATGTACAGTGGAAAGTGTCCTAACAAACTTCTGTAGATGTTCAGTGGAAAGTATCCTAACAATATTCTGTAGATGTACAGTGGAAAGTGTCCTAACAAACTTCTGTAGATGTTCATTCGAATGTATTCTAAACAACTTCTGTAGATGTACAGTGGAAGCTATCCTAACAAACATCTGTAGATGTTCAGTGGAAAGTATCCTAACAAACCTCACTGGATGTAACGTGGAAATATTCCAAACACACATCTGTAGACGTACAGTGGAATGTATCCTACCAAACTTCTGTGGACATTCAGTGGAACCTGTTCTAACAACCCTCTGCAGTCGTACCGTGCAAAGTATCCTAACAAACTTCTGTAGATGTTCAGTCGTAAGTATCCTAACACACTTATTTAGACGTACAGTCGATAGTATCCCAACAAAGTTCTGTAGCTGTACAGAGAAAAATACCCGAACAAACTTCAGTAGATGTTCAGTTGAAATTATACTAACAAAGTTCTCTAGATGTTCTGTGGAAAGTATCCTAACTAACTTCTGTAGACGTACTGTGAAGAGTATCCTAACAAACCTCTGTAGATGTACAGTGGAAAGTATCCTAACAAACTTCTGTAGACGTATAGTGGAAAGTACCCTAACAAACCTCTGTAGATGTACATTGGAATGTGTGCTAGGAAACCTCTATAGATGTCCAGTGGAAATTATCCTGACAATCTTCTGTAGATCTAGAGTGGAAAGTATGCTAACAAACTTCTGTAGAGGTTCAGTGGAATGTATCCTAACAGTACTCTGTAGATGTACAGTGGCAAGTATCCTAACAATCCTCTGTAGATGTACAGTGGAAAGTATCCTAACAAACTTTTGTAGATGTTCAGTGGAAATTAGCCTAACAGGCTTATGTATTTCTTCAGTGGATTATATCCTAACAACCTTCTGTAGATGTTCAGTCTGAAGTATCCTAATCATCTTCTATCGATGTACACTGGTAAGTATCCTAACAAACTTATGTGGATGTATATTAGAAAGTGTCCTAACAAACTTCTATAGATTTACAGTGGAAAGGATGCTCACAAACTTCAGTGGATGTAAAGTGGAAACGTTCCAAACACACCTCTGTAGACGTACAGTGGAATGTATTCTAACAAACGTCTGTTGACATTCAGTGGAACGTATTCTAACAACCCTCTGTAGCCGTATAGTGGAAAGTATCCAAACAAAGTTCTGTAGATGTACAGTGAAATGTATCGCAACTAACTTCAGTAGATTTTCATTGGAAATTATACTAACAAAGTTCTATAAATCTTCAGTGCAAAGTATCCGAACAAACTTTTGTGGATGTACATTGGAAAGTATCCTAACAAACTTCTGTAGACGTATAGTGGAAAGTATCCTAACAAACGTCTGTAGATGTCCCGTGGAAATTATCCTAACTTCCCTAGATGTACAGTGGAAAGTATCCTAACAAACTTCCGTAGATGTTCAGTGGAAAGTACCCTATCAGGCTTCTGTATTTGTTCGTTGGAATATATCCTAACATGCTTCTGTAGATGTTCAGTCGAATGTATTCTAACCAACTTCTGTAGATGTTCAGTGGAAAGTATCCTAACAAACTTCTGTAGATGTTCAGTGGAAATTAGCCTAACAGGCTTATGTATTTCTTCAGTGGATTATATCCTAACAAACATCTGTAGATGTTCAGTCTAAAGTATCCTAATGATCTTCTGACGATGTACATTGGAAAGTATCCTAACAAACTTCCATAGATTTACAGTGGAAAGTATCATAACAAACTTCAGTGCATGTAAAGTGGAAAGTTTCTAAACACACATCTGTAGACGTACAGTGGAATGTATTCTGACAAACTTCTGTGGACATTCATTGGAACCTATTCTAACAAACTTATCTAGACTGACAGTGGAAAGTATACTAACAAACTTCTGTGGATGTTCAGTGGAAAGTATCCTAACAAACGTCTGTAGATATTCAGTGGAAAGTATCCTAACACAATTCTGTAGATGTTCAGTGGAAAGTATCCTAACAAACCTCTGTAGACTTACAGTGGGAAGTGTGCTCAGAAACCTGTGTAGATGTACAGAGGAAAGTATCCTAACAATCCTCTGTAGATGTTCAGTGGAAAGTTTCCTAACTAACTTCTGTAGATGTATTGTGGAAAGTAACCTACAAACCTCTGTAGATGTACAGAGGAATGTATCCTAACTAACTTCTGTAGATATTTAGTTGAAAGTATCCTAACACAGTTCTGTAGATGTTCAGTGGAAAGTATCCTAAACTGCTTCTGTATTTGTTCAGTGGAATATATCCAAACATACTTCTGTAGAAGATCAGGCGAAAGTATCCTAACAATGTTCTGTAGATTTCCAGTGGAAAGTATCCTAACATGCTTCTGTAGCTGTTCAGTCGAATGTATTCTAAAAAACTTCTGTAGCTGTACTGTGGAAAGTATCCAAACAAAGTTCTGTAGATGTACTGTGGAAAGTATCCTAACACACTTCTGTAGATGTACAGTGAAATGTCTCCCACCTAACTTCAGTAGATGTTCAGTGGAAATTATACTAAGAAAGTTCTGTAGATGTTCAGTGGAAAGTATCCTAACTAACTTCTGTAGACGTACTGTGAAAGTAACATAAGAAACTTCTGTAGATGTACAGTGGAAAGTATCCTAACTAACTTCTGTAGATATTTAGTTGAAAGTATCCTAACACAATTCTGTAGATGTGCAGTGGAAAGTATCCGAACAAATGTTTGTGGATGTACAGTGGAAAGTATCCTAACAGTATTCTGTAGATGTACAGAGGAAAGTATCCTAACAACCTTCTGTAAATGTACAGTGGAAAGTGTGCTAAGAACCCTCTGTAGATGTACAGTGGAAAGTGTCCTAATAAACTTCTGTATATGTTCAGTGGAAAGTGTGCCTAGAAACCTCTGCAGATTTATACTGGAAAGTATCCTAACAAACTTCTGTAGATGTTCAGTGGAAATTAGCCTAACAGCCTTATGTAGTTTTCAGTGGATTATATCCTAACAAACTTCTGTAGATGTTCAGTCTATAGTATCCTAATGATCTTCTGTCGATGTACACTGGTAAGTATCTTAACAAACTTATGTGGATGTATATTTGAAAGTGTCCTAACAAACTTCTATAGATTTACAGCGGAAAGTATCCTAACAAATTTCAGTGGATGTAAAGTGAAAAGTTTCCAAACACACATCTGTAGACGTACAGTGGAATGTATTCTAACAAACTACTGTTGACATTCAGTGGAACCTATTCTAACAGCCTTCTGTAGCCGTACAGGGGAAAGTATCCAAACAAAGTTTTGTAGATGTACAGTGAAATGTATCGCAACTAACTTCAGTAGATGTTCAGTGGAAATTATACTAACAAAGTTCTATAGATGTTCAGTGGAATGTATCCTAACTAACTTCTGTAGACGTACTGTGGAAAGTAACATAACAAACTTCTGTAGATGTACAGTGGAAAGTATCCGAACAAACTTTTCTGGATGTACAGTGGAAAGTATGCTAACAAACTTCTGTAGATGTTCAGTGGAAAGTATCCTAACAGAATTCAGTATATGTACAGGGGAAAGTATTAGAACAAACTTTTGTGGATTTACAGTGGAAGGTATCCTAACTAACTTCTGTAGATATTCAGTCGAAAGTATCCTAACACACTTTATTGGACGTACAGTGGAAAGTATCCGAACAAAGTTCTGTAGATGTAAAGTGAAACATATCCTAACTGACTTCAATCGATGTTCTGTAGAAAGTATACTAAGAAAGTTCTGTAGATATTCAGTGGAAATTAACCTAACTAACATCTGTAGACATACTGTGTGGAAAGTATCCTAACAAACCTCTGTGGATGTTCAGTGGAAAGTATCCTATTTAACTTCTGTAGATGTTCAGTGGAAAGTATCCTAACACAATTCTGTAGATGTACAGTGGAAAGTATCCTAACAAACTTTTGTGGATGTACAGTGGAAAGTGTGCTAAGAAACCTCTGTAGATGTAGAGTGGAAATTATCCTAACAAACTTCTGCAGATATTCAGTGGATACTAATCTAACAATCTTCTGTAGATGTACAGTGGAAAGTATCCTAACAAACTTCACTGGATGTAAAGTGGAAATATTCCAAACACACATCTGTAGACGTACAGTGGAATGTATTCTACCAAACTTCTGTGGACATTCAGTGGAACCTGTTCTAACAACCCTCTGCAGTCGTACCGTGGAAAGTATCTTAACAAACTTCTGTAGATGTTCAGTCGTAAGTATCCTAACACACTTTTTTGACGTACAGTCGATAGTATCCCAACAAAGTTCTGTAGATGTACAGAGAACCATACCCGAACAAACTTCAGCAGATGTTCAGTAGAAATTATACTAACAAAGTTCTCTAGATGTTCTGTGGAAAGTATCCTAACTAACTTCTGTAGACGTACTGTGGAAAGTAACCTAACAAACCTCTGTAGATGTACAGTGGAAAGTATCCTAACAAACTTCTGTAGACGTATAGTGGAAAGTATCCTAACAAACGTCTGTAGATCTCACGTGGAAATTATCCTAAATTCTCTAGATGTACAGTGGAAAGTATCCTAACAAACCTCTGTAGATGTACATTGGAATGCGTGCTAGGAAACCTCTATAGATGTTCAGTGGAAATTGTCCTGACAATCTTCTGTAGATCTAGAGTGGAAAGTATGCTAACAAACTTCTGTAGAGGTTCAGTGGAATGTATCCTAACAGTATTCTGTAGATGTACAGTGGCAAGTATCCTAACAATCCTCTGTAGATGCACAGTGGAAAGTATACTAACAAACCTTTGTAGATGTCCAGTGGAAATTATCCTGACAATCTTCTGTAGATCTACAGTGGAAAGTATGCTAACAAACTTCTGTAGATGTTCAGTGGAATGTATCCTAACAGTATTCTGTAGATGTACAGTGGAAAGTATCCTAACAATCTTCTGTAGATGTTCAGTGGAAATTAGCCTAACAGGCTTATGTATTTCTTCAGTGGATTATATCCTAACAAACTTCTGTAGATGTTCAGTCTAAAGTATCGTAATGATCTTCGGTCGATGTACACTGCTAAGTATCCTAACAAACTTATGTGGATGTATATTGGAAAGTGTCCTAACAAACTTCTATAGATTTACAGTGGAAAGTATCCTAACAAACATCAGTGGATATAAAGTGGAAAGTTTCCAAACACACCTCTGTAGACGTACAGTGGAATGTATTCTAACAAACTTCTGTTGACATTCAGTGGAACCTATTCAAACAGCCTTCTGTAGCCGTACAGTGGAAAGTATCCAAACAAAGTTCTGTAGATGTACAGTGGAAAGTATCCAACAATATTCTGTAGATGTACAGTGGAAAGTATCCTAACAAACTTCTGTAGATGTTCAGTGGAAAGTATCCAACAATATTCTGTAGATGTACAGTGGAAAGTATCCTTTACAAACTTCTGTAGATGTTCAGTGGAAAGTATCCAACAATATTCTGTAGAAGTTCAGGCTAAAGTATCCTAACAATCTTCTGTAGATTTCCAGTGGAAAGTATCCTAACATGCTTCTGTAGATGTTCAGTCAAATGTATTCTAACAAACTTCTGTAGATGTACAGTGGAAAGTATCCTAACAAACCTCTGTAGATGTAAATTGGAAAGTGTGCTAGGAAACCTCTGTAGATGTTCAGTGGAAATTATCCTGACAATCTTCTGTAGATCTACTGTGGAAAGTATACTAACTAACTTTTGTAGATACTTAGTTGAAAGTATCCTAATACAATTCTGTAGATGTACAGTGGGAAGTGTGCTAAGAAACCTCTGTAGATGTACAGTGGAAAGAGTCTTAATAAACTTCTGTAGATGTTCATTCTAAAGTATCCTAACAATCTTCTGCAGATATACAGTGGAAATTATCCTGACAATCTTCTGTAGATCTACACTGGAAAGTATCCTAACTAACTTCTGTAGATATTTAGTTGTAAGTATCCTTACACAATTCTGTAGATGTACAGTGGAAAGTATCCGAACAAACTTTTGTGGATGTACAGTGGAAAGTATCCTAACAAACGTCTGTAGATGTCCCGTGGAAATTATCCTAACTTCCCTAGATGTAGAGTGGAACGTATCCTAACAAACTTCCGTAGATGTTCAGTGGAAAGTATCCTAACAGGCTTCCCTAGATGTTCAGTGGAAAGTATCCTAACAAACTTCAGTGCATGTAAAGTGGAAAGTTTCCAAACACACATCTGTAGACTTACAGTGGAATGTATTCTAACCAACTTCTTTGGACATTCATTGGAAGCTATTCTAACAAACTTCTCTAGACTGAAAATGGAAAGTATACTAACAAACTTCTGTAGACTTACAGTGGAAAGTGTGCTAAGAAACCTCTGTAGATGTACAGAGGAAAGTATCCTATCAAACCTCTGTAGATGTTCAGTGGAAAGTATCCTAACTAACTTCAGTAGTTATTTAGTTGAAAGTATCCTAACACAATTCTGTAGATGTACAGTGGAAAGTGTGCTAAGAAATCTCTGTAGATGTAAATTGGAACATATCCTAACAAACTTCTGTAGATGTTCAGTGGAAAGTATCCTAACCGGCTTCTGTATTTGTTCAGTGGAATATTTCCTAACATACTTCTGTAGAAGTTCAGGCTAAAGTATCCTAACAATGTTCTGTAGATTTCCAGTGGAAAGTATCCTAACATGCTTCTGTAGATGTTCAGTCGAATGTATTCTAAAAAACTTCTGTAGATGTACTGTGGAAAGTATCCTAACAAATCTCTGTGGATATTCAGTGGAAAGTATCCTGACAATCATCTGTACATCTACAGTGGAAAGTATCCTAACAAAGTTCTTTACATGTACAGTGGAAAGTATCCGAACAACATTTTTCTGGATGTTCAGCGGAAAGTGTGCTAAGAAACCTCTGTAGATGTACAGAGGAAAGTATCCTAACAAACATCTGTAGATGTTCAGTGGAATGTATCCTAACTTACTTCTGTAGACGTATTGTGGAAAGTAACCTACAAACCTCTGTAGATGTACAGCGGAATGTATCCTAACAAACTTGTAGATGTTCAGTCTAACCTATCCTACCAATCTTCGGTAGATGTCCCTTGGTAATTATCCTAACTACTTTAGATGTACAGTGTAAAGTATCATAACAAACCGCTGTAGATATACAGTGGAAAGTAACCTAACACACTTCTGTAGATGTACAGTGGAATGTATCCTCACAAACGTCTATAGATGTACAGTGGAAACTGTGTAAGAAACCTCTGTAGATGTACAGTGGAAAATATCCTAACAAACATCTATAGATGTTCATTCTAAAGTATCCTAACAATCTTCTGCAGATATACACTGGAAACTACAGTGGAAAGTATCCGAACAAAGTTCTTTAGATATACAGTGGAAAGTATCCGAACAACATTTTTGTGGATGGACAGTGGAAAGTATGCTATCAAACTTCTGTAGATGTTCAGTGGAAAGTATCCTAACAATCTTAATAGATGTACAGTGGAAAGTGTGCTAAGAAACCTCTGTAGATGTAAAGTAGCACATATCCTAACAAACTTCTGTAGATGTTCAGTGGAAAGTATCCTAACAGGCTTCTGTATTTGTTCAGTGGAATATATCCAAACATACTTCTGTAGAAGCTCAGGCTAAAGTATCCTAACAATCTTCTGTAGATTTCCAGTCGAAAGTATTCTAACATGCCTCTCTAGATGTTCATTCGAATGTATTCTAACAAAATTCTGTAGATGTACAGTGGAAATTATCCTAACAAACTTCTGTAGCTGTACAGAGAAAAATGCCCGAACAAACTTCTGTAGATGTTCAGTAGAAATTATACTAACAATGTTCTCTAGATGTTCTGTGTAAAGTATCCTAACTAACTTCTGTAGACGTACTGTGGAAAGTAACCTAACAAACCTCTGTAGAGGTACTGTGGAAAGTATCCTAACAAACGTCTGTAGATGTCCCGTGGAAATTATCCTAACTTCTCTAGATGTACAGTGGAAAGTATCCTAACAAACCTCTGTAGATGTACATTGGAATGTGTGCTAGGAACCCTGTGTAGATGTCCAGTGGAAATTATCCTGACAATCTTCTGTAGATCTACAGTGGAAAGTATGCTAACTAACTTCTGTAGATGTTAAGTGGAATGTATCCTAACAGTATTCTGTAGATGTTCAGTGGAAAGTATCCTAACAAACTTCTGTAGATGTTCATAAAAAAGTATCCTAACAGTCTTCTGGAGATATACAGTGGAAGTTATCCTGAGAATCTTCTGTAGATCTACAGTGGAAAGTATCCTAACAAAGTTCTTTAGATGTACAGTGGAAAGTATCCGAACGACATTTTTGTGGATGTACAGTGGAATGTATGCTAACAAACCTTTGTAGATGTTCAGTGGAAAGTGTCCTAACAAACTTCTGTAGATGTACAGTGGAAAGTATCCAAAGAAAATTTTCGGAATGTACAGTGGAAAGTATGCTAACAAACTTCTGTAGATGTACAGTGGATAGTATCCTAACCATCTTAATAGATGTACAGTGGAAAGTGTGCTAAGAAATCGCTGTAGATGTAAAGTGGAACATATCCTAACAAACTTCTGTAGATGTTCAGTGGAAAGTATCCTAAACGGCTTCTGTATTTGTTCAGTGGAATATATCCTAACATACTTCTGTAGAAGTTCAGGATAAAGTATCCTAACAATGTTCTGTAGATTTCCAGTGGAAAGTATCCTAACATGCTTCTGTAGATGTTCAGTCGAATGTATTCTAAAAAACTTCTGTAGATGTACTGTGGAAAGTATCCTAACAAATCTCTGTGGATATTCAGTGGAAAGTATCCTGACAATCATCTGTACATCTACAGTGGAAAGTATCCTAACAAAGTTCTTTACATGTACAGTGGAAAGTATCCGAACAACATTTTTCTGGATGTTCAGCGGAAAGTGTGCTAAGAAACCTCTGTAGATGTACAGAGGAAAGTATCCTAACAAACATCTGTAGATGTTCAGTGGAATGTATCCTAACTTACTTCTGTAGACGTATTGTGGAAAGTAACCTACAAACCTCTGTAGATGTACAGCGGAATGTATCCTAACAAACCTGTAGATGTTCAGTCTAACGTATCCTACCAATCTTCTGTAGATGTCCCTTGGTAATTATCCTAACTACTTTAGATGTACAGTGTAAAGTATCATAACAAACCGCTGTAGATGTACAGTGGAAAGTATCCTAACAAACTTCTCTAGATGTACAGTGGAATGTATCCTCACAAACGTCTGTAGATGTACAGTGGAAACTGTGTAAGCCACCTCTGTAGATGTACCATGGAAATATCCTAACAAACATCTGTAGATGTTCATTCTAAAATATCCTAACAATCTCCTGCAGATATACAGTGGAAATTATCCTGACAATCTTCTGTAGATCTACAGTGGAAAGTATCCTAACAAAGTTCTTTAGATGTACAGTGGAAAGTATCGGAACAACAATTTTGTGGATGTACAGTGGAATGAATGCTAACAAACTTCTGTAGATGTTCAGTGGAAAGTATACTAACTAACTTCTGTAGATATTTAGTTGTAAGTATCCTTACACAATTCTGTAGATATACAGTGGAAAGTATCCTAACAAACGTCTGTAGATGTCCCGTGGAAATTATCCTAACTTCCCTAGATGTACAGTGGAACGTATCCTAACAAACTTCCGTAGATGTTCAGTGGAAAGTATCCTAACAAGCTTCTGTATTTGTTCAGTGGAAGATATCCTAACATGCTTCTGTAGATGTTCAGTCGAATGTATTCTAACCAACTTCTATAGATGTTCAGTGGAAAGTATCCTAACAGGCTTCTGTAGATGTTCAGTGGAAAGTATACTAACAATCTTCTGTAGATGTACAGTAGGAAGTGTGCCTGGAAACCTCTGTAGATGTACAGTGGAAAGTCTCCTATCAAACCTCTGCAGATGTTCAGTCTAAAGTATCCTAATGAGCTTCTGACGATGTACCCTGGTAAGTATCCTAACAAACTTATGTGGATGTACATTGGAAAGTATCCCAACAAACTTCCATAGATTTACACTGGAAAGTATCCTAACAAACTTCAGTGCATGTAAAGTGGAAAGTTTCCAAACACACATCTGTAGACTTACAGTGGAA
>JAUOBT010034772.1:0-10374 GCA_032362145.1 Hypanus berthalutzae
AGGAACTCAGAAGTCAGACAGTCTGTAGTAGAAGACATTGGCAAACATTTTGGTTCAAGACCTGTCCACTCTCCTCTCCTATCAGATTCCTCCCTCTCCAACCCTTTATCTTTCCTACCCACCTGGCTTCACCTTCACCTATCACTTCACCTTCAGCTATCCTCCTTCCTCTCCACCCATTTTTTAAAATTCTGGCATCTTCTCCTTCCGGATGAAGGGTCTCAGCCCAAAACATCAACTATTCCTTTCCATAGAGATTGCCTGACCTGTTCCTACAGAGTTTTGTGTGTGTTAATCAGGATAACTCTTAAAATTGTTTTTACTGAAAAGGATTGAGGTGCTGATTGTGGAGATGGACAAATGCAATCCATCTATCCTCCTGACCTTTTGAGCCTTTTTAAAAAAAATCCTTACACCACATTTGTATTATTTATCCTTGGTATTAAAGTCAAAGTACCACTTGGCCCATTAAAATCATATTGGATCACCATAGATCAATCACATCTGTCACATCCCTTCTGCCAGTATGTATCATCTCACACTTCTCTGTATTAAATTCCATCAGATATATTTTCATCTGTCCTATAACTTTCTTCAGATAACTAGTAAATTATGACATGCCTTGTTGGCTAACTTTGAAACTTATTTTGAATTCCTATAAGCCATTCAGCCCATCTAGCCTGGTCCACAATTCTATCATGGCTGATTTATTATCCTTCTCAGCCCCATTTTCCTGCCTTCTTCAAGTAGCCTTTACTACTTAAGAACCTATCAACCTCTGCTTTAAATATACCCCATGATTTAGTCTCCATAGCCATCTCTGGCAATGAATTCCACAGATTCACCACTCTTTGGTTAAAGAAATTCCTCCTCATCTCTATTGTGAGGCTGTGCCCTCTGGATCTAGACTCTCCCACTATGGGAAACACCCTCTCCACCTCCGCTCTGTCTAGGTCTTCGAATATTTGACAGGTTTCAATGAGATCCCTCCTCATTCTTCTGAACCCAGAGCCATCAACCTGCCTCATACATTAACACTTTGATGCCTGGGATCTTTCTCCAAACAAAAAGCAGTGTCTTCCACCATCTCTAAGGAAATGTTATTTGTCCGTTATCCCCTATTCTGAATAATAACCACTTACCATAACCCACTGCTTTATATCCTTAAGCAATTTTTAAAATTCAAGCCAACATTCACTCTTCATTCACAAGATTTTCACAGTTTAGTTAACCAGTGATTTACTTTGAGAAATGCTTTAGCAAAGTCTTCATCTATTGTTACTTCTTCAAAAAATTCAGTTGGGTTAGTCAAACACTACCTGCCTTTCAGAAAGTTGAAAAATCTAATTAATTACAAACCTTACCAAGTGCTCAGTAATTATGTCCTGATTTTTGTTAAAGCTTTACTAGTACTGACTTTAAACTGACCAGCCTGCAGTTACTAATGATGTTCTTATACCCTTTCTTGAACAAAGGGTGATACATCCCCATTTCCCAGTCTGCTGGATTCTTCTTTGCTGTTTAAAAATGGTCTCTTAGCTCTTCTGATTCACTCCTTCTAAGCTCAGCATGACAAACATTGACCACACTCCTTGCTGCAATGATGTCAGGATGTTTCGAGATCCGGCTTTTTTTGATTCACTTCACAGTACACAGACTCTTTGTTGCATCTGTGTGTGCGTCTATGAGCCGTTGATAGCGGTCGGTGGCAGTCTCTTCCTCCTCCCTCTCCAGTGGGCAGAAGCGAATTCTCACTTCCACAGCGTACTGGGCTTGAAGAATAGGTTGTGACATAGACTGTTCGGTGGCAGTCTCTTCCTCCTCCCTCTCCAGTGGTACTCTCAAGACCGTAAAGAATGATGCCATTAAGAAAGTCTCAGACTACAAGTACCTTGGGTCAAGAATGCTGAGTTCGGAGAAGGACATAAAGATATGGAAGGCGCTGGCGTGGAGAGCTATGAACGACATGAAGGAAGTCTGGACGTCGACCCTGACCAGAGGGCTCAAAAAGAGGGTCTTCATAGAGTCTATTCTCACGTACAGATGCGAGATGTGAACACTCACCAAGACCAAGTGAAAGTCACTAGATGGTTGTTATACACGAACGCTCCAGGTGGCTCTTGACGCGAGTTGGCAACAGCACATGATGAACGTCGAGCTCTATGACGATCTACCGTTGCTCACTACTAAAATCGAGGCGAGAAGACTGCAACTAGTGGGGCATTGTCTTCGCCACCCTGAGCTACCTGCCAGCCTAGTCATCACATGGGAGCCCAACCACAGGAGGATGAACCCTGGGCACCCTCCCAAGACTATGGTCAACACGCTCCTAGAAGATAGCAGCACGGTTAATGTAGATGAACTGAACACACTGATGAGGGACAGGAGAGTCCGTCATTGCACCTGACGCCAGCCCTCTAGGCCTGAGTCAACGTAGTAGTCTGCTGGAACCTCCTGCATTTCCTGAGAAAATTAGAAGACTAAGGCTTCTGTTACCTCCATACCCCCACCTCCTCTCTTATTGATTAGATTGCAAATTGTTTGACTTAACCACACAGAAACACTAACTGAAAGTGGGAAATGAAACAATTAAACAAACATGGAAGTTCAATTACTTAGGGAGCACAATAACATCCGACGGTAGGACTGATGTTGAAATTAGAAAGGTGGGGATTGCTAAATGCACATTTGAGTGTTTAAGCAAGATACAAAAAAGAACATAATTTCTATGGGTATGAAACTCAGAGTGTTATGGTGCTACGCTCATTCCACACTAACATATGGAAGCGAATGTTGAAACAATATCAAAGCAAAATGAGGGAAGACTCGAAGCTGTGGAAGGACAGAGTAACAAGTGAGGAAGTGTTGTGAAAAGCCAGAATAAGAAGCAAACTGATATCATCAATCAGGAAACTGCAGCCAGAATTTCTGGGACGTACTGAGGAAAGAGAAACTTGCCCATGATCGCCCATGTTATACAACATGGCACTGAATGATGATGATGACTTGGAGCATAGCCAATCTTTTGTTTACATCCTGCATATTAATTTTCATAAATCTATTTGCTCTATCATTTCTATTTCCATTTACATCTTGTCAACATCCTCTTCCTTAGTAAAAAAGTAATGAAAATAATATTATTGATCTCTTTCTACATTTTGAAAATCAGTGTTTATTCAAAAGCATCACAAATCAATTTGGATGTTATTGTGAACTTACACTTTGTCCATGAGTTGCCATGGTGTTCATTCCCATAATGCCATGCTGCATGGATGCTTGTACCTGGTTCATGGTCCCTTGCACTGAAGTTGGAGTCAGGTTGTTGGACATGTCATGGAGCACTAGGCCTAAGAGAATCCATTCAAAATGAGAATTAAGTAGAAGTACTCTATCAGACTGAACGTAGAACCTGGTGAGATAAATTCACATTGATGTGATTACTGAGAATTTAATTTACACCAGATTTAAACTTTCTCCAAATTCCTGGTAGTGTTCCTGCACGCCCAGCTGATATTATAGTGTTCCAAGCAATAGGACACTGGCAAGAAACTTGTCATCCCTATAGTCACCAATTGGTACGTCAGTGATGAAGGGTGGTGAGAAAATGACTCCATCTCCCACCAGTCCTCGTGCAGTCTCTTCTTATTGCTTCTCTATGGTAGACCAATCACTGAGTTTGAAATTAGAACAGGGGTTTTCCAAGCCCCTCCGTTAATGGAAGAGGTCCATGACATAGAAGAACTTGGGAACCTCTGATTTAAAAGGATGGGGGGAGAGGGAATCTCATTGAAACCTACTAGATACTGAGAAGCCTGGGTAGAATGGAAGAGGTGGGGATGTTTCCATTAGTCGAAGAGTCTAGGATCTGTGGCATAGTCTTGAACTATTGAATAGAGAGATGTCTCATTAAGAACAGGGGAGGTGAATCTGTGGAATTCATTGCCATGGAGGGTGTATTTAATGCAGAGGCTGATAGGTTCATGATTGGTAAGGACGTTAAGAGTTACTGGGCGGAAATAGAAGAATGGTGTCGAAAATAAAAATCAGTCATAATTGAATGGTGGGGCACACTCAATGAACTGAATGGCCTAATTCAGCTGCTGTACCTTACAGCCTAATGGTTTAACCAGAACCTTTCTGCATGCAAAAAGATACTCTTGAGTTGATGTATGCCAAGGTATGAAAAGGGCACGGTAAGTGGGGGGGGGGGGGGAGGAAAAGCCAGAGGGAATGGAAGAGCGCAGGGATTGACCACTGAAGTTGAAACTTTACTCAATTAACTTACCTGAGCAGTAAAAGATGGAACAATGAGAAGTGGAGAAGGCGGGTCCACTCCTCGTAATCTTCACCCTAGCAATGAGGAGTGATACTTCCTTCACCAGAAAAGTGAACTGGGAATGCTCCAATTAGCTGGCACAAACTGTGGCTGGGAATCAGAGCCACGCTCCGTTAGTGACCACTGCTCCATTGGCTGGAGATCACCTCATGAAGTGGTGGGCGGTAACAAGAGGCTGAAGTGTGGTGGAGGGAACAGGATGGACAACCACTACAGATATACGGTATCATACGAAATGTGCTTCATACATGGAAGCTGACTACAGCAATATCATGTGGCATGAATATTCTCCTCAAGTAGAGTCCACCCAAATACTACTTCCGGCCAAATGAGAATTTGAATATTCTGAATAGAGAGGACTTGGGATTAAGCTTTGAACCATTCTACTCTGTAAGGAATTCCATGACCTTCAGTCACACAAAATAACTCATATTTGCTGTCCAAAATGACTGTTGCCAGCACTAACCATGAACGCATTACAACCTGCAGCTTCAGTGATACCTGTTTGTGTTGTCAGTGTCGGATTCTGGGTGTTCAGGTTAAAATCCATTCTACCTGTGGCCATCTGCTGTAAGCGGGGCACATCAACAGATGTCAGCCAGGACAGGGACTGCAGGTCACTTGGGAGGTCATCCTCGCTCAGCTGAGATGGGTCAGGGGTCAGGAGGCTGGGTCTGGAGGTAAAGAAATGCGATTTTGAGTAAGGCTACAATCTGCCTTTTATTGCTCTGTGTCAATGCATTGAATCTCATTTAATAAAAAGCTGAGGTGGGGGTAGAGGTTGCCAGCACACTCTGGGGACTCTCAATTGTCACTTTAAATCAACAAATAGATATGCAAAATTATAGGCTCTCTTATAACATAATCAAAAGTAATATCTCTGAAAATATTCTCTTCTATCCTGTTATCACTTCACTCCTTAATGTCTGGATGATCTTTGCACCTCAGTTGAACTACACTTAACTTGGTCCTTTCCCTGCCTATCTTTGAAAGCTTCCCCATGAGTGGGTACAGCTGCAAGGCAGTGGAGGTTCGAGATCAGAGTCTTCCTTCTTCTAGATGAGCAATTCTCTTTGAGTGTGCTTTCAAACACCCTCATCTAATTGTGGCACACATACACTGTAAAAGCAATGCTGGATAACAGACCGCTTGCACCTTGGAATATGTAGACTAGACAATGTGTAAAATGCCACTGTGAGCTGTGGCAAGGAGCATGCATTAGCTTTGCTTGCTGGGATAATACAGAATCCTGAAATAATTTTCCTTGGTTCCTTCCCTCCAAGTAAAAGCTTACTGGCTCTCACCCTACCTGTTCTCCAAACATTTGATTGTAATAGAATACTAAAGCCCAGAGGTTCTATATGGTTGTTATAGATTCTGTGGACAGAAGGGCCGGTTTCTTGTGCTATATAACTCTAAAAATGTGCTTATCATTTTCTCTGCGTATCAAAACACCCATATTCCTTAGCACCAACTGCTTCTCTCACAAACACTCATAAGATTAAAACTCAACTCTTACCTGTGCCACCCCCTTAACTCTATCCCTAAATAGAGTTGTGCTTTGATAAGGAAAAAAAATAAGAAGTTGAATTTACTGTCATATGCACAAGTATAGCACACGTATGTACACAAGTGAAATTAAAATATTATTTGCACTCAGATCATAGGCACATAGCACTAGGAATATAACATACACAATTAAAATATCAATTAACCAAAAGATGTGCAAATATTTACTCATCTTTTCATTCATTGCATCTTCCCTTCCATTGTCAGATTTGTTAGAGCTTAGCTCTGTTCATACCTATTAATTATATGCCAAACATTGAGGCAATAACATTTCTTGCCACTTCCCATGATTTTTTCTGGATTCCTAAAAGATCAATTACATGTTCATTGAGAGAAATTAAGTTGCTCGCATGCATCAACGAAATTCCAGTTATTGCAGCTTGCTACACGGTTCTGAGAAAACTTATGCCATTTAATCAAGCACATCTGCAACAAAGGTACTGCCAAACTACTTAACATTGTTGACAATTAACATTTGGATAAAACCCCAGGTACAACTTAATCCTTAAATGCAATACACAATTAGCAGATTCTGATGCTTCTGCTCCATCAAACTAACAAAAATATGCAAAATTACTGGCTTTAATATCACTCTAGATCTCAGGCTCCAAATTATTTTTTACATTCCCCCTGCACAGAAATAGAATATTTTAACCCAACTTGTGAAAGTTATTGCATGTATTCCATTGACACTTTCCTTTCTTCAGCCAACCTTATCACATATTCTTGCATATTGTCTTTATTTACACCTAATGGACACAAAACATATTTTTTGTTGAAGCACAGACCTGTTATGTTTAGAGTCATAGAAGTGTCACTACTGCACTGCAACAGGCACTTCGGCCCATCTAGATTGTGTCGAACTTTTATTTTACCTTGTCCCATTGATCTGCACCCGGACCATTACACTCCATACCCCTCCTATCCATGTACTTATGCAAATTTCTCTTAAGTGTTGAAATCGAACCTGAATCCACCACTTCCACTGGCAACTCATGCCACATTGTCACTACAATTACCCCCCACTATGCCAGGGCATTTGGTAATCTGCTGTCATTATAAACTTAAACATACCTTATTAACCTCTAGCCTTACTCCAGTGTGGTTATGTAGCAGACTCCTTCCCAGCCACCTCAGTCTTTAGAACATATACACAGATCCAAAAACTCAAATTCCATCTTACTAACAAAACTTTGGGACTTAGAGTTTATTTGTCATAACATCAAAATGGACTGAATCAGAATATTCTCAATTCTTAGTTTACTTTTAATGAATCCAGAATCTTTAGATTTCATGAGATTACAAATCGTCAGCTTCTATTGACGGTAACTTTCAGATATATATAAAATTATATTTACCTTAAACCATCATCCTACGCAAATGCCAAATTTTCCATTTGGACCATCAGACAAGAATGCCCAAACTTTGGACTCCAGTCTGTCATCCAGCCTACATGGTGCTTGAATGATAACGGTCTTCCAGATTTAATTAGATGCACTGCTTCACCCTTCAGTTTGAGAGACAATTACATTAATCATGTCCTTCCTTTTCTCCACCCACTCCTTAGCGAGGAATTAGCCACACAAATATTTTATATGAAACAGCTGGTAACCGATGATTTATAAAATGAACTATCACCTCTTAATCATAATATTATTTGTATAACCATTTCTGAACTTCATATTTCATTTATTTTACTTATTGTGGTATAATATAACTTGGTTTTAATACCTGTAGTAATCTGACCTATTATTTTTAATTACAAGTCAGCAGCTTGTAATTCAAAAATAACATCACCAGGAAGCCATACTTTTAATGCAGTCAGTACACGCTGCCATTGTGCTTCTACCTCCAACAGTTCACATCTAATTTCACAGATGCAAGTTGCTCTCTGGCAGCTACCCCAACCAAGAACAACATGTTGCCAACACTAGCACCATCTGTTCACGTCAGTGGTTTACTCACCTGTGCAATCAGCTTTTTATGAGACTCTTTGTGTAGTACATGTGTCTGCGTTCCATCTAATGGCAACTCTCACGCTGGAGGTCAAATTGAATGTTGAGTCTCTCATGAGCTCCATTTCGAGCCTCTAGGTTGAAGCAATAATACAGAGCAATTTAAGACAAACCACCAACCTGGTGCCAAAATATATTTCATTGGGCTGCTAGATGAATATTTTTCATTTGAACCATTTGGAGGAAGCTTAATCTGAATATTACTGGAAATAAAAAACTTTACTGTATCATATTTTCTTTAGATTTTCCCCAAATGTAATAGCAATGACATAAAATTTCTCATTTATTGTTGAACCTGGACAGATGCAAGTGTGCACTCATTATAAAACAAGAATAAGAAATACCAATAAAGAGGAATGAGTGAGTTATCTGTGTCTACTAGCCTATATATATTCTTCACCCAGCGGTTTAAAATTCTATCCAGCTGGTCGTCCTCATTTCACCAGTCACGGAAGCTTGTGGAACACAAATTCCTCCCTGCATTTCGAACATTCCAATAATGGCTACATTCAAAATCTATTTTATTGAATGCAGACGTCTTGGAACCATTCTGAAAATGATGTAGAGGTGCTGTATATATTTCCTCTTCTTCAGAATATAAAACAAAAGAAGTGATTAATGGATCACACATCTCCAGCAAGTTTTAATATTCAGGTAAAACAGCAAGTGACAAAATTATAATATAGACAGTGCTCTGTGGAAATATAATTAAATCTTGCCTGAAATAAAATAAGTATGTAAAATATATATTACAGTGCCTGTAAAATGTGCTTTTTCATCCCACAGGGTAGTTCCAGATATTAAGTCTCATTCAAGGTATATAAATTACTCAATGAATTGATCATTTTAATCCGTAGGGCAGTGCAATTAGAAAAAAAACATCTGAACTTTCACACCATGGTAATGATCAATCAAATGTAAAAAAATTGCCAGCATCAATGTCTTCTGAAAGTTTCAATATTACAACTTGATCAATGAAGTGAAAATGTGGATATTTTTCCCACTTTTTTCTTATCATGATTTGACCTTTAAATGTAATCCTTGACAAAGCTAAGATTAGCATATGAGGGTATTAGTTCATTATACGCTAAATTTGAGCCAGTTCATCAGGACTGCTCAATTGACCTCCAAGATACGTGACTGAAATTACTTTAGACCCATAGTACTGTGTATGCAAGGGCTATGAGAGGAACAGTAGACACATTAGGAACCAAATTAGAAACCTATTGTTAGATGTATGGCTGAGTTACCAAATGAGTACTTTGCATTGGTGTTTGTCAGGAAGAAGACTTTGCAATGAACAAGGACATCGTTAGAATCTAGATGAAATAAAGAGGAGATTTTACAAAGACAGTAGTACTGAAAGTGGGTGGGTGGACACTGGGGTAGTGAGGAAAAAGAAAACATTTGAGGGCCTTTGCCTGCAATATTCCAGTCCTCTTAAACGCAGGAGATTGGAAAAGAATGAAGAACAATCAGCCAAATCAAAGGGCTCTGAGATGGAAATAAAACCTGTAAAGAGACAGGAAATATGGGCGAATAACATTTTGTTCTTGGACTAGTGATATTCACAGATATTCAGTTCATGATACAGATTAATAGCTTGGAGTTGTGTGACAGGGAACAATTTTGAAGTTTGTGACTCGAAAAAAAGATAGCCTGTGAGAAAAAGAGTGGTGATGAACATAACAAAGGCTAGCCAGGCTGGTCGGAAGGGTACATTTTAATCGATGAAATTCCAGTTATGTGAATTTTATAGAGTCAAAGAGCCATAACGCACAAAAGTAGGCCTTTCAGTATGTCCTTGCTGCCTCATGCACACCCATCTGTATTAATCCCATCTTGGCCTGTGACTTCCATGCATTTTCAATTCAAGTGCTCATCTTGATATTTCTTCAATACTTCTGCTTCCACCAATCTCTCTGGCTATGTCCTCCAGGTTCTCACCATTCAGTGCTGAAAGTGGTCTCCCTCAGATCCCTTCTGTATCACCATCTCCTTATCCCAAGTTTATGTTTTATCTTCCACTGATATGATAAGAAGTTTCCTGCAGTCTATACTGTCTGTGCCCCTCATAATTTTGAAAGATCTCAATCACATCACCTCTTAATCTCTTCTTGGATTTACCTCATGACTGAAATGCTCCTTCTCAGGCAACATCTTGGTGACTCTCCTCTGCAGCCTCTGCCAGCACGACTATGTCTTTCCTAAGTGTGGAATAATGGATTCTGGCAGGGATAAATGGAGGCTACATGATTTATAACATAATTTGATGATCATCCCTGTTTTTCTCTTTTCACATGTTTATTGTGAGAGCAGGGGAGAAAGACATACAGTATTTTAATCTGGTCTCTATATCAAAAACCTCGACAGTTTGGAAATATAATAGCAAAGAATGGAAACGCATGGATCAAGAAAGAGACTTGTAATCTTTTAATAGTCATCTTTTAATTA
>JAUOBT010034855.1:0-11908 GCA_032362145.1 Hypanus berthalutzae
GTAGGACTGGGAGGGGACAAGAGGAGTGAGTGAGAGAGTGGGGTAGGACTGGAGGGGACAGGTTGAGTGAGTGAGAGAGAGTCGAAGTAGGACTGGGAAGGTACGAAAGGAGTGAGTGAGAGATAAAGAGTGGGGGGTAGGACTGGAGGGTACCAGTGGAGTGAGAGAAAGGGAGAGAGTGGAGTTAGGACTGGGAGAGGACGAGAGGAGTGAGTGCGAGACACAGTGGGGGTAGGACTGGGAGGGGACGAGAGGAGTCAATGAGAGAGAGAGTGGGGTTAGGACTAGAAGGGGACAGAAGTGAGTGAGAGAGCGTCGGTGTAGGACTGGACGGGACAGGAGGAGAGTGAGAAAGAGAGTGGGGTAGGACTGGGAGGCGAAGAGAGTAGTGAGTGAGTGAGTGAGAGAGAGTTGGTGTAGGACTGGGAGGGGACGGGAGGAGTGTGAGATAGAGAGTTGGGTTAGGACTGGGAGGGGGCCAGAGGAGTGAGTGAGAGACACAGTCGGGGTAGGACTGGGAGGGGACGAGAGGAGTGAGTGAGAGACAAATTTGGACGTAGGACTCGTAGGGTTAGAGCAGGGTGAGTGATAGAGACAGAGTTGGGGTTAGGACTGAGGGGACGAGAGGAGTCAGTGGGAGAAGGAAAGTTGGGTAGGTCTGGTAGGGGAAGAGAGCAGTGAGTGAGTGAGTGAGAGAGAAAGTGGGTTCGGACTGGGAGTGGACGAGAGGAGTGAGTGAGACAGAGTGGGGTGCTAGACTGGGAGGGGACAAGATGAGTGAGTGAGAGAGCATGGGGGCTGGTCGGGGAGGGGACGAGAGGAGTGAGTGAGAGAGAGAGTGTTTACGACGGAGGGGATGTGAGGAGAGATGGAGAGAGAGGTGGGTTAGGATTCAGAGGGCACGAGAGGAGTGTGTGAGATAGAGTAGGGGTTAGTACTGGGAGCGGACAGAAGGAGTGAGAGCGAATGTGGGGTTAGGACTGGGAGGGAACGAGATGAGTGTGTGAGGCAGAGTAGGGGGTAGGACTGGGAGTGAATGAGATGAGCGAGTGAGAGAGAGAGTGTGTGGTTAGCACAGGGAGGGGACGAACGGAGTCTTTGAGAGAGTGTGAGCGGTTGGACTGGGATGGGAAGAGAGGCGTGAGTGAGAGAGTGTGGGACATGACTGGGTAGGGAAAAGAGGAAAGAGTGAGAGTGAAAGTGAGGTGTAGGACACGGAGTGGACGAGAGGTTTGAGTGTGAAAGAGAGTGGAGGGTAGGACTGGGCGTGAACGAGAGGTGTGAGTGAGAGTCAGTGTGGGTTTACGGCTGGTAGGGGACGACAGGAGTGAGTGAGTGAGAGTGAGAGTGGGTTTAGGACTGGGAGGGGACGACAGTAGTGAGTGAGTGAGTGAGTAAAAGTATGGCGGTTGTACTGGCAGGGGACGAGAGGTGTGAGTGAGAGAGTGAGTGGGGTGTTGGACTGGGAGGGGGAAAGATGAGTGAGTGAGAGAGAGCGTGTGGCTGGACTGGGAGGGGACGACAGGAGTGAGTGAGTGAGTGAAAGTATGGCGGTTGTACTGGCAGCGGAAGAGGTATGAGTGAGAGAGAGAGTGGGTGTTATGACAGGGTGGGGACGAGATGAGTATGTGAGGGAGAAAGTGAGGTGTAGGACCAGGAGTGGACGAGAGGTGTGAGTGAGTAAGAGTGAGAGTGGGGTTGGACTGGTTGGGGACAATAGGAGTGATTGCGAGAGAGCGTGGGGGCTGAACTACGAGTGGACGAGAGGAGTGAATGAGAGAGAGAGTGGGGTGTTTGACTGGGAGGGGAGAAGATGAGTGAGTGAGAGAGAGCGGCGGGCTGGACTGGGAGGGGACGAGAGGAGTGAGTGTGAGAGAGCGTGCGGGGCTGGACGGAGTGGACGATAGGAGAGAGTGAGGGAGAGAGTGGGGTGTTGGAACCAGAGGGGACAAGATGAGTGAGTGAGAGCGGGGGGGCGCTGGTCTGAGAGGGGACGAAAGGAGGGAGTGAGAGAGAGTGGGTGTAGGACTGGGAGGGGACGAGAGGAGTGAGTGAGAGACAGTAGGAGTAGGACTGGGAGAGAACGAGAGGAGTGAGTGAGAGATTTGGAGGTAGGACGTAGGGGAAGAGATGGGTGAGTGATAGAGAGAGAGTGCGGGTTAGGACGGAGGAGACGAGAGGAGTGAGTGAGAGAGAGCGAGTGATTACGATGGAGGGGATGTGAGGAGAGTGAGAGAGAGTGGGGTTAGGACAGAGGGGACGAGAGGAGTGAGTGAGAGAGAGAGTGGTGTGTAGAACTGGGAGGGGACGAGAGGAGTGAGAGAGAGACTGGGGATAGGGCACGAGAGGAGTGAGTGAGAGAGAGTGGGGTGTTGGACTGGGAGGGGACAAGATGAGTGAGAGATAGCGTGGGGGCTGGTCTGGGAGGGGACAAGAGGAGTGAGAAAGAGACTGGGGTAGACGGAGGGCACGAGAGGAGTGTGTGAGATAGAGTAGGGGTTAGAACTGGGAGCGGACAGAAGGAGTGAGAGCGAATGTGGGGTTAGGACTGGGAGGGGACTCGATGTGTCAGTGAGTGATAGAGCGTGGATAGGACTGGAAAGGGACGATAGGAGTAAATGACAGAGAGAGAGGTGGGGTAGGACTGGAGGGGACGTGTGGAGTGAGTCTGAGAGAGTGAGTTGTGGTAGGATTGTAGGGGACGTGTGGAGTGAGTCTGAGAGAGAGAGTGTGGGTAGGACTGGGAGGGAACGTGATGAGTGTGTGAGGGAGAGTGGGGGGTAGGACTGGGAATGGATGAGATGAGCAAGAGAGAGAGAGTGTGTGGTTCGTACTGGGAGGGGACGAACGGAGTCTGTGAGAGAGTGTGAGTGGTTGGACTGGGATAGGAAGAGAGGCGTGAGTGAGAGAGAGTGTGGGACATGACTGGGTAGGGACAAGAAGAGAGAGTGAGAGAGAGTGAGGTGTAGGACACGGAGTGGACGAGAGGATTGAGTGTGAAAGAGAGTGGAGGGTAGAACTGGGAGTGGACGAGAGGTGTGAGTGAGAGTCAATGTTGGTTTACGGCTGGTAGGGGACGACATGAGTGAGTGAGAGTGAGAGTGGGTTTAGGACTGGGAGGGTACGACAGGAGTGAGTGAATGAGTGAGAGTATGGTGGTTGTACTGGCAGGGGACGAGAGGTGTGAGTGAGAGAGTGTGTGGGGTGTTGGACCGAGGGGGAAAGATGAGTGAGTGAGAGAGAGCGGGGTGGCTGGACTGGGAGGGGACGAGAGGAGTGAGTGAGAGAGAGAGTGTGGTTACGACGGAGGGGATGAGAGGAGTGAGTGAGAGAGATGGGGGTAGGATTGGGAGGGGACAGAAGGAGTGACTGAGCGAAAGTGGGGTAAGAACTGGGAGGGTACTAGAGGTGTAAGTGAGTGAGAGAGTGTGTAGAACTGGAAGGGGACGATTGGAGTAAGTGAGAGAGAGAGGTGGGGTAGGACTGGAAGAGAACGAGAGGATTGTGTGTGAGAGAGTGGGCGGTAGAATTGGGAGGGGATGAGGAGAGTGAGAGAGATAGAGTGGGGGTTCGGACTGGTAGGGGACGAGAGGAGTAAGGGAGTCAGGGAGACCGTGGGGCTTAGACTGGGAGGGGAGGAAAGGAGTCTGTGAGAAGGAGTGGGGGTAGGAGTGGGGGTTATGACAGGGTGGGGACGAGATGAGTATGTGAGGGAGAAAGTGAGGTGTAGGACCAGGAGTGGACGAGAGGTGTGAGTGAGTAAGAGTGAGAGTGGTGTTGGACTGGTTGGTGACGAGAGGAGTGATTGCGAGAGAGCGTGGGGGGCTGTACTAGGAGTGACCGAAAGGAGTGAATGAGAGAGAGAGTGGGGTGTTTGACTGGGAGGGGAGAAGATGAGTGAGTGAGAGAGAGCGGGGGGCTGGACGAAGGGGACGAGAGGAGTGAACGAGAGAGAGACTGGGGGATAGGACTGGATTGGAACGACAAGAGTGAGTGAGAGAGAGAGTGTAGTTAGCACTGGGAGGGGATTAGAGGAGTGAGTGAGCGAGAGATAGGGGTAGGACGGAGCGGACGAGAGGAGTGTGAGAGTGGACTGGCAGGGAAAGAGAGGAGTGAGTGAGAGAGAGTGGGGGCTAGGAGTGGACGAGATGAGTGAGTGAGAGAGAGAGCGTGGGGCTTAGACTGGGGGGGTACGAAAGGAGTCTGTCAGAGAGAATGGGGTTAGGACAGGGGGAAGAGAGGCGTGAGTGAGAGAGAGAGAGTGGGGGTTATGACGGTGGGTAAGAGAGGAGTGAGTGAGGGAGAAAGTGAGGTGTAGGACAGGGAGTGGACGAGATGAGTGAGTTTGAGAGAGAGTGGAGGGTAGAACTGGGAGTGGACGATAGGTGTGAGTGAGTGAGAGTGAGAGTGGGGGTTAGGACTGGGAAGGGTCGACATGAGTGAGTGAGAGAGTGGGGGTTAGGACTGTGTGGACGAGAGGAGAGAGTGAGAGAGAGAGTCTCGGGTTGAACTGGGTGATGACAAGATGAGTGAGTGAAAGAGAGCGTGGGGTCTGGACTGGGATGGGACGAGAAGAGTGAGTGAGTGAGAGAGAGAGTGGGGTTATGACTGGGTGGGGACGAGAGGAGTGAGTGAGGGATAAAGAGTGAGGTGTAGGACTGGGAGTGGACGATAGGAGTGAGTGTGAGAGAGATAGGAGGGCAGAACTGGGAGTGCATGAGACGTGTCAGCGACTGAGTGAGAGTGGGTGGTATGACTGGGAGGGGACGAGAGTAGTGAGAGAGAGAGGTGGGGTAGGACTGGAGGGGACGTGTGGAGAGAGTGAGAGAGCGTGTGTGTGGGTCGTACTAGAAGGGAACGAGAGGAGCGTGTGTGAGAGAGAGTGGGGGCTAGGACTATGTGCGGACAAGAGGAGAGAGTGAGAGAGAGAGTGTGGGTTTGGACTGGGAAGGGACGATAGTGAGTGAGAGAGCGCGTGGGGTCTGGACTGGGAGGGGAGGAGAGGAGAGTAGTGCGTGAGAGAGTGGGGGTAGAACTGGGATGGGACGAGAGTAGTGTAACATTAGAGTAGGTGTTAGGACTTGGAGGTGACAGAAGCAGTGAGTGAGCGAATATGGGGCTTGGACTGTGAGGGGACTAGATGTTTGAGTGAGTGAGAAAATGGGGGTAGGACTGGAAGGGGACGATAGGAGTAAGTGAGAGAGAGAGTTGGGGTATAACTTGAGGGGCCGTGTGGAGTGAGTGAGAGAGAGAGTTTAGTTGGACTGGGAGGGAACGAGAAGTGTGTGTGAGAGTGTCGGTTAGGACTGGGAGGGTTGAGATGAGTGAGTGAGAGAGAGATAGTTGGTGGTAGTACTGGGAGGGGACGAGAGGACTGAGTGAGAGAGAGAGTGTGAGTTAGGACTGTGAGCGGACGAGAGGGGAGAGAGTGAGAGAGAGTGTCGGGTTGAACTGGGTGGTGACGAGATGAATGAGTCAGAGAGAGTGTGGTTAGGACAAGGAGGGGATAAGAGGAATGTGTGAGAGAGAGTGTGGTTAGGACGGAGGGGATAAGAGGAGTGAGTGAAGAGAGATGGGGTGTAGGACTGGGAGGGGAGGGGACGAGAGTAGTGAGAGAGAGAGTAGGGTTAGGACAGAGGGGACGAGAGGAGTGTGTGAGAGAGATTGGACCGTAGTACTGGTAGGAGAAGAGAGGAGTGAGCGAGTGGGAGAGAGAGTGGGGGTTAGGACTGGGAGCGGACGAGAGGAGAGGGTGAGAGAGAGAGTGGGGTTGAACTGGGTGGTGACGAGATGAGTGAGTGAGAGAGAGCGTGGGGTCTGGACTGGGAGGGGACGAGAGGAGTGAGTGAGGGAGAGTGTGGTTAGGACTAGGGGATGAGAGGAGTGAGTGAGAGAGAGATGGTGTGTAGGACTGTGATTGGAGGGGACGAGAGGAGTGAGTGAGAGAGAGTGTGGTTAGGACTAGGAGGGGATGAGAGGAGTGAGTGAGAGCGAGTAGGGTTAGGACCGAGGGGACAAGCAGAGTGAGTGAGAGAGAGAGTGGGTGTATAACTGGGATGGGAGGAGAGGAGTGTCCAGATAGATTAGGGGTTAGGACTTGGAGGTGACTGAAGCAGTGAGTGAGCGAATGTGGGGTTAGGACTGGGAGGGGACTGATGTGTGAGTGAGTGAGAGAGTGGGGGTAGGACTAGAAACGGACGACAGGAGTAAGTGAGACAGAGAGAGGTGGGGTAGGACTGGAGGGGACGTGTGGAGTGAGTGAGAGAGACTGTGTGGGTAGGGCTAGGAGGTAATGTGAGGAGTGTGTGAGAGTGTGGGGGTAGGAGTGGGCGGAGTTGAAAGGAGTGAGTGAGAAAAAGAGAGAGATTGGTGGTTAGGACTCGGAGGGGACGAGAGGAGTTAGTGAGTGAGAGAGTGTGGGTTGGCCGGAGTGGGCGATAGGAGAGAGAGAGTTGGTGGTAGAACTGGGAGGGGACGAGAGGACTGAGAGAGAGAGGGGGGTAGGGTAGGACTGGAGTGGACGTGTGGAGAGTGAGAGAGAGGGTGTGTGGGTCGGACAAGAACGAGAGAAGTGTGTGTGAGAGAGTGGATGTTAGGACTATGAGCGGACGAGAGGAGCGAATGAGAGAGAGAAAGTGTGGGTCGGACTGGGAGGGAACGAGAGGAGTGGGTGTGAGAGAGAGTGTGGTTAGGACGAGGAGGGGATGGGAGTAGTGAGTGACTGAGAGATGGGGTGTAGGAATGGAAGGGGAGGGGACGAGAGTAGTGAGTCAGAAAGAGAGAAAGAGAGAGTAGGGTTAGGACAAACGGGACTAGGAGAGTGAGTGAGAGAGAGAGTGGCGGTATAACTGGGATGGGACGAGAGGAGTGTCTAGATAGAGCAGGGGTTAGCACTTGGAGGGGACAGAAGTAGTGAGTGAGCGGATGTGGGGTTAGGACTGGGAGAGGGCTGATGTGTGTGAGTGAGAGTGGGGGTAGGACTGGAAGGGAACTATAGGAGTATGAGACAGAGAAAGGTGGGGTAGGACTGGAGGGGACGTGTGGAGTGAGTGAGAGAGACTGTGTGGGTAGGTCTGGGAGGGAATGAGAGGAGTGAGTGAGAGAGAGAGAGAGTTGGTGGTAGAACTGGGAGGGGACGAGAGGACTGTGAGAGAGAGAGGTAGGGTAGTACTGGAGTGGACGTGTGGAGAGTGAGAGAGAGAGTGTGGGTCGGACTAGGAGGGAACGAGAGGAGTGTGTGTGAGAGAGTGTGAGTTAGGACTGTGAGCGGACGAGAGGAGAGAGTGAGAGAGAGAGTGGGGTTGAACTGGGTGGTGACGAGATGAGTGAGTGAAAGAGAGCGTGGGGTCTAGACGGAGGTGACGAGATGAGTGAGTGAGAGAGAGAGTGTGGTTAGGACTAGGACAGGATGAGAGGAGTGCGTGAGAGAGGGGCTGTAGGACTGGGAGGGGAAGAGAGGAGTGAGTGAGTGGGAGAGAGAGTCGGGGGTTAGGACTGAGCGGACGAGAGGAGAGAGTGAGAGAGAGAGTGGGGTTGAACTGGGCGGTAACGAGATGAGTGAGTGAGAGAGAGCGTGGGGTCTGGACTGGGAGGGGACGAGAGGAGTGAGTGAGAGAGAGAGAGAGAAATAAAGAGTAGGGTTAGGACAAAGGTGACTAGGAGACTGTGAGAGAGAGAGTGGCGGTATAACTGGGATGGGACGAGAGGAGTGTCTAGATAGAGTAGGGGTTAGCACTTGGAGGGGACAGAATCAATGAGTGTGCGGATGTGGGGTAGGACTGGAAGAGGACTGATGTGTGAGTGAGTGAGTGAGAGAGTGGGGGTAGGACGAAGGGAACAAGTAAGTGAGACAGAGAGAGTTGGGGTAGGACTGGAAGGGACGTGTGGAGTGAGTGAGAGAGACTGTGTGGGTAGGACTGGGATTGGACAAGAGGACTGAATGAGTGAGAGAGTGCGGGTAAGTCTGGGAAAGGATGAGTGGAGTGCGAGAGTGAGTGTTGGGTTGGACTGGGAGGGGGCGAGAGTGAGTGAGATAGAGTGGGTGGTAGAACTGGGAAGGGACGAGATGAGTGAGTGAGAGAGAGCGTGGGGTCTGGACTGGGAGGGGACGTGAGGAGTGAGTGAGAGAGAGTGTGGTTAGGACTGGGAGGGGAGGGGACGAGAGTAGTGAGAGGGAGAGTAGCGTTAGGACAGAGGGGACGAGGAGAGTGAGTGAGAGTATAACTGGGATGGGACGAGAGGAGTGTCTAGATAGAGTAGGGGTTAGGACTTGGAGGGGACAGAAGCAGTGAGTGAGCGAATGTGGGGTAAGACTGGGAGGGGACTGATTTGTGAGTGAGTGAGAGAGTGGGGGTAGGACTCGAAGGGGACGAGAGGACTAAGTGAGACAGACTCTGTGGGTAGGGGTGGAAGGGAACGAGAGGATTGTGTGTGAGAGAGTGGGGGTAGGAGTGGGCGGGGTTGAAAGGAGTGAGTGAGGGAAAGAGAGAGAGTGGTGGTTAGGACTCGGAGGGGACGAGAGGAGTGAGTGAGTGAGAGAGAATGAGGGTTGGACAGAGTGGGCGAGAGGAGTGAGTGAGAGGGAGAGTGGGGGCTAGGACGGAGCAAACGAGAGGTGTGAGTGAGTGACAGTGTGGGGGGTTGGACTGCGAGTGGACGAAAGTAGTGAGTGAGAGAGAGTGGGTGTAGGACTGGGAGTGAACGAGTTGAGTGAGAGAGAGAGAGAGTCGGAGTAGGACTGGGAAAGGACGAAAGGAGTGAGTGAGACAGAAAGACTGGGGGTTGGACTGGAGGGTAGCAATGGAGTGAGTGAAAGAGAGATTGTGGAGTTAGGACTGGGAGAGGATGAGTGGAGTGTGAGAGAGAGAGAGTGCGGGTTAGGTCTGGGAGGGGACGAGAGGAGTGAGTGAGTGAGAGAGTGGGGGTAGGACTGGGAGGGTTGGAGAGGAGTGAGTGAGGGAGAGTGCATTGGGTAGGACTGGGGAGGACAAGAGGAGTGAATGAGAGATAGTAAGGGACAGGACTGGGAGGGGACCAGAGGAGTGAGTAAGAGAGAGTGCTGGGGGTAGGACTGGGAAAGAATGAGTGGAGTGACTGAGAGAGAAAGAGCGGGGGTAGGACAGGGGACGAGTGGAGTGAGAGAGTGCGTGGTGGGTTGGAAGGGACGAGAGTGAGTGACTGAGAGAGATCGTGGGGTCAGGACTAGGAGGGGACGAGAGGAGTGAGTGAGAGAGAGTGTGGTTAGGACTAGGAGGGGATGAGAGGAGTGAGTGAGAGAGAGTAGGGTTAGGACAGAGGGGACGAGAGGAGTGTGTGAGAGAGTGGTAGTGAGTAGGGAGAGAGAGTTGGGTAGGACTGGGGGAGTACAAGAGGAGTGAATGAGAGAGAGTGAGGGGCAGAACTGGGAGGGGACCAGAGGAGTGAGTAAGAGAGAGTGTTGGAGGTAGGACTGTGAAAGGATCAGTCGAGTGAGTGCGAGAGAAAGAGCGGGGGTAGGACTGGAGGGGACGAGTGGAGTGAGAGAGATCGTGGGGTCTGGACTGGGAGGGGACGAGAGGAGTGCGTGAGAGAGAGATGGGTTGTAGGACTGGGAGGGGAGGGGACGAGTGTAGTGAGTGAGTGAGAGAGAGAGAGTAGGGTTAGGACAGAGGGGACGAGAGGAGTGTGAGAGCGAGAGTGGGGGTAGGACTGGGAGGAGACGAGGAGTGAGTGAGAGAGTGGGGTAGGACTGGAGGGGACAGGTTGAGTGAGTGAGAGAGAGAGAGAGAGAGAGAGTCGGAGGAGGACTGGGAAGGGACGAAAGGAGTGAGTGAGAGAGAAATAGTGGGGGGTCGGACTGGAGGGTACCAGTGGAGTGAGTGAAAGAGAGAATGTGGGTTAGGACTGGGAAGGGTCAAGAGGAGTGAGAGACAGAGTGTGGGCAGTAGGACTGGAGGGGACACGTGGAGTAAGTGAGAGAGAGTGGGGGTAGAACTGGGAGGGGTGGAGAGGAGTGAGTGAGGGAGAGAGTGGGGTTAGGACTGTGGGAGAACGAGTGAGAGAGTGAGGGGTAGGTCTGGGAGGGGACCAGAGGAGTGAGTGAAAGAGAGTTTTCGGAGTAGGACTTGAAAAGTATCAGTCGAGTGAGTGAGTGGGAGAGGCAGAGCGGGGGTAGGACTGGAGGGGACGAGTGAGAGAGAGAGTGGTTGGTTGGACTGGGAGGGGACGAGAGTGAGTGTGAGGGAATGTGTGTAGTAGAACTGGGAGGGGACGAGCGGAGTGAGTGTGATAGAGAGTCCGGGGTAGGTCAGGGAGTGGACGAGAGGAGTGAGTGAGTGAAAGTGTTGGGGGTAGGACTGGTACGAACGAGAGGAGTGTGTGTGATAGAGTAGGGAGTAGAGCTGGGAGGTGACGAGAGGAGTGAGTGTGAGAGAGTGGGGGTTAGGACGGAGGGGACGTTTGTAGTGAGTGAGAGAGAGGGCGTGTGGGGGTTTGACTGGGAGGGGACGAGAGGAGAGAGTGTGTGAGAGAGTTTCTGTGGTAGGACTCGGAGGGGACGAGAGGAGTGAGTGAGTGGAAGTTCAGGAGGGGAAGAGAGAGGGTGAGAGAGTCATAAAGGAAAGTAGGACTCAACCCAGGCCCTTCGGCCCACACATTCTATGCTGAACAATTTAAAACGCCTGCTTCCTTCGATCTGCCCCGGGACCATCACCCTCCAGAACCCTGCCAACCGTGTACCGATACAAATGTCTCTCAGACTTACAAATCAGGCTGGCACGCTGTTCTAGCGCCGGCGACCTTTCCCTCAATCTGTCGGCCCTCTGAGTGAGGAAAATTCCCTCCAGCTCGCATTTACCCAGTCTATACCCTCATCATTCTGTACACACCCCTCAAATATCCTCTCAATCTCCTACCTTCCAAGGAATAAATGTGACATTTATACAATCTGACCTGCTTCTGTGTTATGGTTTTGTGTCATCATCGGAATTCATTAGGGAGCTTAAGGTAAATGAACCCTTAGGGTTCGGTGATCATAATGGGATTGAATTCACACTGCAGTCTGAGAGGGAGAAGCGTAAATCGGTTGTACCAGTATCGCATTTGAATGAGGGGAATTCAGAGGCGGGAGTTGGGTCGACATTGGAGAGAGTGTAGAGCAGGTTCACGGGGAAGATTCAGGGAATGAACGGGTTAACAGATGATGAGCGTTTGGCAGCTTTGAGCCCGGACTCACTGGAATTTAGAAGAATATGGGAGGGGTGGGTGTGTCTCGCATTGAAACCGACTGAAAAGGACTAGATAAGGTTGATCTGCACAACGAGGGGGTCACAGCCTCGAAACTGAGGGAGGACCCTTCAGAAAAAATTTCCTTTAGGCAGAGGATAGTGAATCTGACAAATGCGGTGCCACAGGCGGTTCTGGAGGCCAATACCGTGTGAATACTCAAAGCAGAAATTGGCAGTTCCCTGATCGGTCAAGACATCAAAGGATATGGCGACAAGGCAAGTATACGTGGTTGAGTGGAACCCGCGATCAGCCATGGCGGAGTGGTGTAGCAGAGGCGACGGGCTGAAAGGCCTACCACTACTGGTGTAACTTATGGCCTCTCAGTCTCCACCTTTTCAGCGGCCGTCTACTGCGGAGTACTTAATAAGTCCTATCCTCCCAGTATCTCTGACCCGCCACAGTCCCGGGCCCCCAGACCATCTCCACCTCCCCCCTCCCCTCGCTGCCCGAAGCGAGGGTCCTAACACACGAGAACCCAAAATTAAGGCAAGAACTTACTGGCTTGCGGAAGCGAGCACCAACAGGATGGAGAGGAGGACGAAGGTTTTCACGGAAGGAATCATGTTGGAAGTTGCCCGAGGATGCAGATCGTTCAGGAGCGCCTGTTCACGCAGGAATAAGCTCCCCCCGAGACGGCCGGCGT
>JAUOBT010034920.1:0-11899 GCA_032362145.1 Hypanus berthalutzae
GTTTGGATAGGCAGAGGACATTTCCCAGGGTTCAACTGGTTGCCACAGGAGGACACAGATTTAAAGTGCTGGGGAGTAGGTACAGAAGAGATGTCAGGGATAAGTTTTTCACTCAGAGAATGGTGAGTGCGTGGAATAGCCAACGGTGATGGAGGCGGATAAATAGGGTCTTTTAAGAATCTTTTAGTTAGGTACATGGAGCTTAGAAAAATAGAGTGCTATAGGGAAGTCTTAGAATTTCTAATGTAGGGATATGTTCGTCACAACCTTGTGGCACGTAGGACCTGTATTTTGCTATAGGGTTTCTATGTTTCTATAGTGTAGTTACAATCATGCTACAAAATAATCAGAAATATCTACCTTATACCACACAACATATACATATTTACATTTCTCTATTCCTAAGAAAATGAAATATTCCACCATGTATGGCGGGAAACGTACTATAGAACCAACCCAAACGCAATATCTCGGATTAGGACCGATTATGAGAATATACTGGGGAAGACAGGGATGTGTGTACACTCAGCGCTATCACAACAGAATAGCAATGCAATGTTTGTGTGTGTGTGTTCAAATGCAGACCTGCAAGGAACTGTATTTATTGAGTGTTCCCGTCACGTTACCAATTTCCTCCCCTGCGGCGCCGATGTTCGATAGCTGAGACAGGTAGTCGGCTGTAACATTTCTTCCCCTAATTTATGGTTGATGCATGATTTGAATTTGGATCTACAGATACCGCTGTGTAACTCTGGCATTACGGACCTTCACGGTCTGAATCCATGTCAACGCTCTACATCTCTGTAATGGTTACACTCCCTGACTCTCTGCCATGAAGGTAGTCCTGGAGCTGCGAAAGGCTCAATTAATGACAAGACATTCCGTTTAAATGGTGGAACACCTGACTTCTTTGGAGGAGTTTTCGGCTCAAGTAAAGGTGAAGTTGTTCTTCTCCAGGTTCTCCTTGTGCCAACACTGCTCCAATGCCCACACCTGGGGCATCCACCTGCACAAGAAATCGTTTGTAAGGCGCTGGGTTCTGAAGAACTCATGTGAGCTTCATGGGCTTGAACATTTTCACTCTCATTTGTCTACACACATCACTGGGTTGCTTTTAAGTTTCCCAGTATGATTAGGCAGAGATCAGAGGTGCGAACTGGGGAATAAACCTGAGATACCACCAAAGCAGATAGAGGAAGATCATCACTACATCCATGGTCTGAGGATGAGGACTGCTGCAGATCCCTCACTCTTTGTCCAGCTGTGCTCGAAAATCTCCATGTCTCAGCGGTGTCCAATGATTCTGGTTTCCCTTTCTCCCCACTCACATTTTTGGAGATTAAGCGTGAGACCAGCAACATGAATATTCCCGAAGGCCATAGTCCAGATAATCTTAACATCTTGCGGTAGAGCCATATCCTCTATATAGAAGTCACTACAGTCCTCAGAGTCTTGGGGCACCTGCTCCATCTGCTTCTGGAGCGACATCACGATCAAGTACATCAGTCCCAGGACTGTGCAGAAGACAGTGTGGGGATTTGATTAGTCATCCAGAGAAACCTGCCAGTAGCCATTGCAAAGGTCCAGTATAGTAATGTTGTTTGTTCGTCTCTTCCTTTTCAGCAGGTCATCAATGAGAGGATAGTATATGCACAAAAATGGCACTCTTCCTGAAACTCTGGGCAACAATGATATTACTTTCTGAATACTTTGGTGAACACCTATTGGATATTGAGTCTGCTGATCATTAAAATCACCATGGAATTTCCTTATCATGTATCTTGTTTTTTTTTTAATAGCCCATATTGGTTTTTTCAATTTTCAATTCAAGTGAATTTAAATCCTGGCCACAGTGCAAGCTGAAATATTTTCTATCATATCCGACATGGCTAGCGATGCTTGGTCAGGGCGGATGCTGCATGCGAGGACGCGTTTTCAATAGGCTCTAAAACATTACTCACACACTGTTCTGTGCATTACTTTTACATGTATATCGGTTTGCGACCACTTTGATATGGATGCTCTCTGCGCAGAGTGTATTTTGTTTATTCATTATAAGAAAGTGATTGTATTTTCTAGAGTATTTGTAATAGTAAAATATCTCACCAATGTTGCGAAGGCCGCAACACTTTCTGTTATATGTGTCGCGAGTATTTTTAAATTTCTCAAAGACAGGGCACTACCCCTCATATTAAGAAAGCCACTGAGTTTTATTTTACGTGTAAATTTGGCGACCAAGACAAAAGCGGGGCTCCGCGCATTTTTTGCTCAACCTGCGCAGTTGATTTTGGAGCTTGGCTTAGAAAGCAATGCTGTTCACTCTCCTGATGATATGGCAGGAGCAGAAAGACATATGATCGACTGCTACTTCTGTCTTGCAACGTGAACAAAGTCACCGGAGATACAGTGAAGCTAGTCGACACAGACGTGTTTTATTCAACAAAATGGGGCACTCTAGGAGGAATAGGCCTTTTCGACCAAATTCATGACAATTTGGGCTTCTTGAGAGGAGGCATATTTCAGTTATGAAGTAGATGCTGACAATAGCGGCAAATAAAAGTGTTGCAAGCAACAACTGAAAGTTCTTCGCCCTGTTTTTTCCACCATGAAATTTGGAGAGTCATACTGAGAGGACCTTGGAGGGTTATTCTTTTTGCTGTTTCGGTATGATGGCTGCGGTGGCTAGTCGCTACATTGAGGTACTGCATGGAAAACTGAGCAAATTCGGTCGATTTCCTGTCTCATGCTCTGGGACCCATATTCTGGACTTTAAAGGAAGCAGCAGCTTCAGCTGCTCCCAAACATTGACCTCACCAATCTCCTCCTTGGATCTTTGCTGTCCTCTGCTCCATCAGCAGTGGAGTCCCAAACTATGACGATGATACGCCTCAGTAGGTGACTGCCATCGTTGTAGAATCCCGGAACGGAAGTCTTGCCGATCGTTTTCTGCTGAGAAATCACCTTTAGCTTTCAGCTCCCCCCTCAGGTCAAGATAGTTGTTGCATATCCCTTCATTTATTTGCATCGAACGATTTACTCATCAGCCGTGGCAGACCCACACCTCCACAGGAAATTGCCATATCCAAGCTTGACAAGATACTTCCCAATATTGTCAGCTTCTTAATAGGAAGGCATGTTGGGATCTTCAACATGCATTTTAGTTGCATTCTAAAAGCATTATCTTTTCTCTAAAGGGCAGTCAAAATAATTTTGAATAGATTTTCGAAGGAATTTTTGGAGTTGCTTCAACTTGAATTTACTTTTTCTTCGGACCTAAGTTTTGTCCTAGGCCGAATATTCCCTCCTCTGAGGTTTCCGCGTGTTCCGAAGTGGTTGCTTCTTTCTTTTTTACGTAGCAACGCAATCTCACACTTCCTCCCGTAAAACCCAACTTTTTACGACTTGCTATCCCACCGCTGCCACGATGAGGTAGATATGTGGGACATGACCAAGGGAACATGGCTGGACTTGCTCAGAACTTCTGCACAAGGCTGTTTCTCGGGAGGTAAAAATCAGAAAAAAAAGGCGAAAATCATGGAAAACCATTGGCATTATCTATCAGAAAATACAGTAAAATCTCTGTTTATTAGGCACCAGGACAGACTATCTTTAATTACGCACATTATTATCTTATGACTACACATGAATTAGAACACGATGCACCCCGCAATGCAGTTAAAATTATGTTACCAAAAATTCAGAACTACCCTAAATACAGTATACAAACAACATATACACATACCCATTTTTGTAGAAATTGAAAATTCTTCCGAGTATGGCGGCAAATGCACTTTAAAACTAACCCGAGCGTATTATGAGAATATACAAGCGAAGACATTGAAGTGAGTGCACTCAGCACAATGACAACAGAGTGACAGGTAATTCTTGTGTGCTGTGAATGCGCGTGCGCAAGGAGTATGTTTCCTGAGCATTCTAAATCACAAGGTGGAGGGAAAGATGTGTTTAGTTGCAGGATCCAGTTGAAAACGAGGATGTTTCTCGGTAAACAGTCCTTCCAAGTGAGTCGACACTTCGACAAAACGTTCTGAAGATGGGTGTTGCCTCGAACATCGACAGGTCATTCTTCTCTGTAAATGCTGTCTGACCTTCTGAAGACCTGCAACACTTTACACGTGATAGTATATGAAACGTATTCTGTATGGAAGTCAGTGAATATAGGCGTTCTGCAGAGATTTTGTTTCTCTGCGCTGCCTGCTGTTCGTCTTTTTCATAAACGACATAAATGAGGTAATGATGTGTAGGTGAGTACGTCTGCCGTTGACACGAATATTGGAGGTGTTTCTGAATATGTCATAGGTTACAACACAACATTAGTAAGATGCAGAGCTGCACTGAGAAAGGGCAGAGAGATTTCCATCCAGAAAAGCATTAAGTGATATACTTCGGGGGAACGAAGTTTAAGGTCACTATAAGTTTAACGCCACGATTCGTCGCAGAGTGGAGAACGGGAAAGTCTTGGAGTCGACGTCTGTAAATACCTTAAAGTTGATGCGGACGATGATTGGATCGTTGAGAAGGCATATGGTGCATTTGCCTTCATTGGTAAGAAAATTGTGCTCAACAACAGTGAGATAATTTTGCAACCCAATAAATCTCCAGTTAGACCCTATTTGAGTTTTGTGTTCAAGTCTGACTGCCTTCTTATCGGTAGGATGTGGAAAGCAGAGGAAAGGTACAGAGCATACTTAAAAAGACCTCCAAGATCTTATTTCTCTAGCTTAAATTGTTAGCGAGTGATCCAGCCCCGTTTTATCTTAGTATTCCGCTCCATTGTACAGCAGCCTTCAATGCTATATACCGCAATTTCTGTGCCGTCAAGTTTCTAATCATAACATTTATATGTTCACCAAGTTCATCCATGAATATTGTAAATAGCAATATATTCTGGTTCTAAATGTTAAAAAGGCGTCGAGTCTTTGGGGTGCAACCCAAATCCCCGAGGTGCAATGTTTGATACAAGCTTCCAGTCAGATACCACGAAATTGCGAAAGTGATGTGACCAAACAAATACGCAACACTGTACGTGCTATATAAGGACTGTTGTGTACTCTTGCAACGCTTATTTCTGATTTCTAGCACTTGCAGTTTTTAAATTATTTTCTACGTGACTATTTTAAGTATTTTTATTTTATCTGACCCATTATCATTGCTGGAAACTTTGGGTCTACTTCAATTAATCCATTACGACATTCGACATAATATAAACGAGAATAGAATTTATTCGCATCCCACATAATTAAGCTTCGTTAGATTTTGGAAGTAACTTGGCATTTAGCTACATTTATAATAAAAATAAAAGTATGTGTAATCATATTCTGCAATTCTTTCCTGAACCTTTTCTGGGACACTGCATAAATAAATGTATTTGTGCAAGAGCTCAAACACCTCAGCATGTATGCTGACAGTTCTGCAATGGTGAAGGGTTTGTTGTAAGTCGTTGCTAAAAATTGAGCATCGGTAAATTGCACATATATATAGCATATTAAAATTAATATCCATAAGAGCATAAAATTAGCAGATATGGCAAGAAGCAAAATAATTGATTTCCTTCGGTTCTCCGTTTCTAGATCAGGAAGATTAACCTCATTTTTGTTACCCCGAAGTCCACGTCTCACTCGATTGGCCAGTGTAATATTCCTGATAGTTAATGAATTGAAGAGAAGGATCAAAACAAACGGTGCAAATGGAGTTAGGACAGTTTCTAACCAAAGAAATGCTCCCCAAATAGGTAAAGTGTAGAAGGTCCCTTTCACGTTACAAGACCACGGTATATTGTCAATTAATTCACGAGGTTCATATATGAAATAGTATGGAACATTTTCTAAAACACTTAAAGAACATACCACAGCTATCACCACAGTCGCGATCTTCTCAGTGCAGTATTTTGTTCTCAGATTTTGGTGACAGATGGCAACAAATCGGTCAAAAGTAAAAGCGACCGTTAACCAAACAGACCAGTCAATGGAAACAAAAAATAGATACAGATTGAAACTACAAATAGGTGTGTAATTCAGGAAAGAGTATGGAAAATAACTCTCCTTGATCTCATATAAGATGACTTCGAATATTAGGACCATTAAATCGCCCACTGCCATGCCGATCAGGTAACGCGTGATGCATTTTGAGAGACCACAGTTTCCGTGGAGGAAAATGACGATTGCCAAAAAATTAGCTGCAAAGAAAAGTACAAAATCAATTTTGTCCTTAAATCCGATTAGATGAAGGGCTGACAGTTCCTGCCACTGAAACACCTTATATTTTCCAACTTTATTCCAAAGAAGAGTTTAACATTAGAAATTATGAAGTACACTCATGCATTGCTCTACATTATACATCCATTGTGAACGATTCAGAAAATGCCAGTGCGAAACTGATTCGGTATTTTTCGGTGTTCTCCTGGTAAATATTTTGTTTTGTAAATAAACCCGAAGATTTTATATAGACATATAAATATATATATATAAACATTATAACATTAATATGATTCTCTTTCAACAGTTCTGCCTGATACACTGAATCTTAACAGCAATTTAAATTTTACTTCAGAAATTTAGCATCGGTGGTTTTCACAAGTCTTCTGTAACTGATAAGTTTACCTTCGTAAAGTTACATAACTCTGAAACACTGTACCGTTGCAATAGATAATCTATCGTCCCTGCCTTACATTTCAAGTTCAGATCTGCAACCTTCCAGGTCGACATACTTCTGCATCAACGTCTTGTGGATTGCTGACAACCGGACTTCCTAGTCCGAGGATCCAGGTATTGACCACTGAATTAAAAAGTCTTGTTGATAATTTTCTTACTCTTACTAGGTTTCATGAACCCTAGCAACTTTTAGTATCTAGATGCTGGACCAACGTAATAATGCCTCAGAATTTTCTTGCAGATTGATTCTTAATACAATAACGATTGTCGCTCAGATTTAGCAGTATTGAACCCCTTTGCATCCAGCCTGAAATAACCAGGCAGCAGAGGCATAATTTGGCGTTGTTATTGTTGAAGCCGGGACATAGAATCTTTTCTTACTAGCAAAACAGTCAATCGATATATTCATAACGTGTCAGGTTGCAATTCTTTGGAATAAAACTATGTTCAAAATATCGAGAAACCGCTGATGAAAATTATATTCTGACTACATTATCTATATGATGCAAAACATTCTTAATTTTTCACTCATCATTTGGACATATAAAAAACAGAAAATACACAGATGCTGGAAATCAAAGTAATACACACACAAGTGGTGGGGGAACTCTGCAAGCCATGCAGCATCTATGGAAAAGAGTAAACAGTCGACGGTTCAGTCGAGACCCGTGAAGTCCTGACGTGGGCTTCATGTCCACTGGATCAGAGGGATTTCATTGCTACAAGATAACCAGGGGTTTGCGTTGGTGGCCTTAAATTAATTTAGAAAATTACGTAGCACTGCTTAAACCAGATGGCGCCCAATATTTTATGATTAACACTTGTTCCTATTTGTATCAGTAAAACTAAAAACACTGTCATCTACGTTTGCGTTAAAATGCAAAATGCATATCATCTAGAATTCTAGAAATGTATTTGTCCATGACAATTGCACCAAATAATCTCGGCCTTTACCTAATTTTCTCTACAATGTGTTTCTCTTTCCCTTGCACTGACATCAGAATAAACGGATTTCTTATTTTCCCTGATCGCAAGTAATGGAAGAGAATTTTATCGCTTTTAGCGCGTATCCAGAATGTTTTGACAACTTCAAGTAGAATGAATGGAATAGCCTTCATACAGATTACTCCTCTATCGAAAGTGGAAAGACAGATGGCTGGGACGCCAACTTTGCTCCGATAGTAATCCAGGTGTGTGTGAAGCTGAGATACGGACTATGGGGCCTGTGCATTTTGTAGAATCCACTCTGCAGTCTAAACATACCGCACAAATATTTCTAACCACAGAACACCAGGCGAATCGTTGTTTCACTGCGCCTTTTGTCACCAATACTTTTCCCAAACTCGATCTATATAACTGCATATCAGGAACCACCCATCCTTAACTAGGAGAGTGCTTCTTTTTGTATTTCTGGAAATTTGGAATGTCCTGATCTCTCTTAAAACTACATAATACTGTTTGCTGATAAAACACACCGAGTTAAAATGATAACATCATAAGTTCCTAAAGAAAGAAACGCGCTATGTTTGTTTAAGTGTCTTACCAGGAACTCCAATGATTGCGAGAAAAGGGTAGAATATGTTCTCTACCTGTAAGATTACTGGAAGTCCCATATTGGGCACACTCTGTGTTGATTAGCCAAAGCACAGCCCTTTGCTTTAGAAATTATGTCCTATTTATGAAGATGGAATTCTGAAGTAGCACATGAATGTTGCAAAATATTTGTCATTACTTAGGAATTTTTAAACAAAAAAAAAAGCAATCCCGAGTCACATCTGCTGCTAAAAATAATTAGCATGACGCATCTCAAACAACACACCACCATCTGGCCTTTGCTTCGCCACTGCCAGTAGGGTGGAAAGAACTGTACGTAAAAACAAATGTAGACGTGAGCTGCCCCAAAGAAACCGGAACTTTAAAATTGTTAACTGTGTTAATGGACTTCGCACAAAAAGGAAGCGATGATAAATAGAAGTAGTTTACGTCATAAAATGACAACAGAAGAAAGTTCTCCCAAACGTGTTGTGTATTGTCAACTGCCTTGAACTTCTTCCTGTATTGAGCTGCATAGCACAACAATCTTCGAGAGATGTTAATTGTGCACTTATAGTTGAGTCAGTAACCTCACTGTTTTCAATATTCCCTGGCTGGCTAACATTCTCGTGGTTTACGTCTCATCCCAGTTTCCGTTCTGTGGTCCTGCACAGCCTGCTTTGCAAATGGAGACACGAAGTGCATTGATGCAGGGCATTGCTGATTAGTAAACAAAAGCAGAACTAAACAACTGCTTAGTGTATTAGCATATTCAAGCTAATACAGGACCAACCATTAATAATATCTTTGCGGAATTAACCTAAAGGGTCCACTTTTTAAAACATAAAAAATTACGAATATTTAAGCTTTTGAGCTTTAACATGACTAATATTTATTTATCAGGACGAGCCCATTAAATTAAAAGAATCGTAAACTATGTTGGGATATAATGATTTAAAATGATTACTGTGTGCAATTTTGATCAGTTGTTAAAATAATAAGAGAAGAAGATATGGGAGCAAATTAAGCCACTCGACCTATCGAGTCTGCTCCTCCATTCAATCATAGCAGCTTAATTATCACTCTCAACTACATTCTCCCGACTTCTTTTCATAATATTTGACGTCCTTACTATAATAAAGAAACTATCAACCTCTGATTTAAATATAACAAATTAGTCAGCCTCCACAGCTGATTGTGGCAATGGATTTCAGAGATTCTACAACCGCTTGCTGAAGAATTTCCTCCTCATTTCTGTGCAAAAAGTGCATCTCTGTAATCTGAACCTGTACCCTTTGGTCCTAGACTCCCCCACTGTAGAAAACATTCTATAAATTACCAGTCGATCTACGTTTTTAAATGACCGCTCGGCTTCAATGAATTCTCTTCCCATTCTTCTAAACTCCAACAAGTACTGGCCCAGAGCTGTAAAATGGTTTACGTACGTTAACCCTTTCATGCCCGTGATCATTCTCGTGAATACCCTTTGCAACATCTGTAACGCCAGCACATCCGTTCTTAGATAAGGGGCCCAAAATTGCTTTCAATACTTGAAGTATAATCAGACTAATGCCTTAAATATTTAAACTTGACATCCTTGCTGTTATATTCAAATCCTCACCAAATAAATGACAGCATTGCATTCGCTTTTTCTTCACCGACTCAACCTGCAAGATAACTTTCAGAGAATCAATGATTCCCGAGTCCTATATTTTTGAATATTCTGCCCTTTTAGAAAGTGGTCTATGCGTTTGTTCCTTCTACCAAAGTCCATGATCAGAAACCTCCTGACACTATATTGTATCAGCACTTATTTGCTCATTATTCTAATCCCTTCTGCATTCTCCCTGGTTCCGCAACACTATCTCACCTTCTGCACCTTCATATCATACACAAACATGGCCACAAGACCACTGGTATATAAGACAAAAAGCAGCAATCCCAACTCAGACCTCGAGTCAACCAGTAAATTCTTACAATTTGCCTTCTGCCGATTAGTCAGTTCCTTATCCAGGATAATATCTTTCATGTATTACCATGACATATTATCTTATTAAGCAGATTCATGTGCGGCACATTTTAAAAGTGTTCTCATAAACCAAATACACAACAAACAGTGATTCTTATTTGTCCAGGCTGCTTCTTAAATCCTCAGAGAATTACAAAAGATTTGTCAAGTCGGAGAGAGAGATTTTAAAGAGTATAGTTTGCAGGCTTTCGACTGCTTTCGATGGCTCAATGAAATCACAATTCATTAGCAATGGCAAATAAAGACACATAATATAGGACCAAGCAGAGAGGTCATTGTCTGAGTGGACCAGTGTTAGACTGGGTTGGCTTTGGTTCAAGAGGCTTAAGTGAGACTAGGTTTGGGCGAGGTAAGTTTGTTCCTCTTCATTTTTCATCTGTTAGTGCATAGTTATTGCAGTGGGAATGGCTCCAGGGGCGGTGTTGTGTATTTGAGTGATATATGGGAATTCTCCGGTCTCCCAGCCAACCAATCTGCATAGGGGGTCAGAGCTGCAGGTCGTTAGAGAAACTCAATAAGGAACTAGTACTGCAACTTGATAAGATCTGTATGGAGGTTGTCACCCCTAAATTGGCATGTACTGACATGAGTGACAGGAGAGGGAATGGAAGCGGGAAGCCAGTGCAGACCACCCCTGTGGCCACTCACCTCAATAATAAGTATGGCTACTGGGCCTCCGGCACTCAGTCTAGGACAATAGCTCAAAGGGGAGAGGAAGAATTGGTCTGCAGCAGTAATTGTTCGAGAAGCAGACACGAGAGTCTATAGACGTGAAAGAGAACTGATGGTACATGGTCTTCTAGGTGCCAGGGAAAGTGATGGCTCAGATCTGGTCTACATTATTCTAAGTGACAGGACGAGCATCCAACAATGTTGTCATTTATTGGAACTAATGATATAGGTAGGAAAATAGAGGAGATCCTGAAAATATGGATTCTATTTCAGGAGTGTCTCACAAGTTGCGGAACTGCAGTTCATGTAGACTCGGATCAAGGAAACTACAGAGAAATTGAATAACGAAACGTGTCGACTGTTCGGGGTTCGACAACAGTTCCACCAACCCTGACACCCTCCAAGTTCAGGAAAGGTGGAAAGGATCAACCGAACAATCAAGAATTCCTTAGCCAAAGCGATAGATGAGACGGGGAGACATGGGTTAATATACGAACATCCCCAAACTACGTGCTGCATTTCAGCCCTTACAAGCTATTGAAGGAGCAGGCAATGCTACTCCCTTATGGGGTAACTACTAGCTATGGGAATCCTGGGACTTACAGGGATAGATGACACAGAATGTGGAAGGCCCTTGTATTCAACTTAAAATGTTCAAGGACCGAGCAAAAGGGCATCAGCACATTGCTGATCAGAGAGATCCGGAGGTACAGGACCTAGCACCCCACAGCTGGGCGAGCAGGTCATGGTGGTGGGGATGAGGGTACTGCCTGAAAAGGCAGGATTTGCTCCGAGATGGATAGGACCACAGATGATACGCTTTATAATTGACACTGGAGTCATGTGCAGACTCGGCAGAGTAGCCTGTGGTAACTCTGGACTCAGGTTAAACCTTATGACTCATCTTATTGCTGGTCCCGCAGACAGACCAGGAAATCTAGTGCTCCCAGTTAACTACGTAATTACAGAGAACCTAAGAGATGAACACCAGCTGGCC
>JAUOBT010034992.1:0-11881 GCA_032362145.1 Hypanus berthalutzae
CTCCCTGCCGCCATGTCTCCGTTATCTCAACAACATCATAGTTATCCTTTCGCACCTGAGCTTCAAGCTCATGCGCCTTATTTCAGACGCTTCGTGCATTCAGATATAGAATTTTTAGCCCATTTCTCCTCTCTCTGTTTAAATCGCTGCCTATTGTGCTTACCCCAGCTCCCCGAAATCCCATCGGACTATACCCCCCTTGAATTTTGTTGTCCTGCCTATATTTACTTATTCTTTCTGCACATTTAACTCCATGTTCTGTCACACCATCCTTCTGTACATGTGTCCTCCTTATCACTTGTTCCGCTTCACCTTTCTCTACTACACACTTAATATTCCAGAAACGTGTAGTCCCCACCTGTCCGTTATTCTTCATCTCGCTATCCTCTCACGCATTCTGGGTCCCTGCCCCCTGAAAATTTAGTTTAACTACCCCCCCCGGAAGCACACGCAAATTTTCGTGCAAGAATGTTGGTACCGTTCCAGTTCATCTGTAAACCGTCCAGTCGGAACTGATCCCACCTTCCAGGGAACAAAGCCCATTTATCTAAAAACCTGAAGTCCTTCCACGTGCACCATCCTCTCAATCACGTATTAGTCTGTATAATCCTTCTGTTCCTTGCCTCACTCGCAGGTGGCACAGGTAGCAACCCTGAGATTGTTACCTTGGAGGTACTGCCCGTCAGCTTTGCACCTAACTCCATGAACTCACTACGCAGGGCCCCCTCACTCTTCCTACCCACGCCGATGGCCCCTACATGGACCACATAATCTGAACCCGATCTGAGATGTCCCGGACCCCGGAACCAGGAAGGCAACATACCATCCGAGACTCCCGATCTTCACCACAAAACCTCCTATCCGCCCCCCTGACTACCTGAATCCCCTATCACTACCGCTCTCTTCTATTCCCTCCTCCCCTTCTTAGTCGAGGGTCCTACCTCAGTGCCAGAGACAGGACGTCTGCAACTTGTTGCTGGTAGTTCATCCCCACCAAAAGTATCCAAAACGGTATACTTATTGTTGATGGGAACGGCCACACGGGTGTTCTGCTTTGTCTGTCTGCTTCCCCTGCCTCTCTTGAATGTCACCCATTTGTTTGAAGAATGTCCCCTGGGGCTTCATCTACGAGCCTGGTTTAATAACGGATGGTGATCCCTGGGGTTGTGTTCCTGCACCGAGCTTCACGAACTTTCCCATATGGGAGGCAATTGAAATGTTTGACCTAATTATAGCCCCTTGTCTCCCATTCTTTCTGGTTTGGCTGTTCAATATTTTGACTGTCAGGCAGATTCTCGCGGAGAGTGGAGTCCGGAGGGGTCTCCGAGGACAAAATAGTGGAGAGAATGACAAGGACCAGGAGATGGAGAAAAGATGCAAATCCATCGTTTTGCTCTTCAGCGTTACCAGTAGTTTCATATTGTTGTGGGCAACATTGCTTGCATATTATATCTAGAGACGGATTTCAAGAAGTTTTGTTTATTCTGTCATAGATCCCACTTACATCGCAGAACGCACATCAGGAATGCGGCTGGCTCCCAGTTCCTTCACCAACACGTGTATTTAAGCCCTGACGCCGAACAACTTCCGAGAGGAACTAAAGAATGCGGTGAAATAACCACTGAATCGGATTTTCAAAATCATTAAACATTAGAAATAAATGCTGTAAATCATTAGAATTCAGCTGCCCTCATCCACCCTATTCCAGCTACAGTCTTGTGGGTAAGGAGAAACAATGTGAAGAACAGAGTTACACAACAAACACGAGAAAATCTGCAGATGCTCGAAATACAAAACAACACACGCAAAATCAGATTCTCATTGACAGTCTTGGCCAGAAACACTTTTCCATTTTGTGTATATTGCCTTAGAGTTACAAAACAGCTGTTTTCAGCTGATCTCGACGGCATCACTGTCCTCAGCACCCCAGAGAAATCCCGTTTGCATCTCATGTCCCGCCCCGTTAAATTGTCACTTGAGATAAACCTGCTTCCCCTGCTTCCCGGTTCGGTCAAAACTGCCAGATCTTGGAGTATACTTTCGTCTGTATCAGTCAGTCCTGCTCCTGTCATAACCTATCCTTTACTTCACCCTCTTTTTCTACTCCTTCTTTATCTGTAGATTCTCCCCGTGGTCGGCGCGCCGTCAGGAATAGTTTTTTGCAACGATCGTTTTTGGTGTGTTCATTATATGGCGGGTCGTGGGCTGATGAAACCTGGCGAAGACCTTTCCGCTCCAGGATATTTCTTTTACGAGTTGCGCTGATGCAGCCCCGAAGTCCTGCGCTGAAGCCACTATGCCACCAGCCGGCTGGGTGAAAGGTATTATTTTGAATTATGTACTGCTGCTACTGTAGAAATGTGTTTTCCTTTCTGTATGAAAATCGTACGAGTTCTGACAAAGTGTTTCGGTTCTAAAGGTGCGTAGCCTCCTTTGTTTGCGAATGCGTAATTCAATACACTTAACTGAATCAGAAAAAGAAAACATACTGTGAATGAATTTTAAAAAAATTTTCATTGCAATCAAGTTATTTGAAGGCACATGAATTTACAGAGATCGAATGCTGTGAATCACATGTTGCCATCACTTTAGCCGGTATGGGTGGAGTTGGGGTTATTAACAGAAATATCTGAAGAAATAAGTGAGATTGCAGGAAGGTGCCGTAACCTCGGTCATGCCAAGAAATAGGATGGCTCTGAAAAGGTACAGACCATTCTGAAAGGGCATGGTGAGCAACCCGAATTCGTGGTCCTCATTAGAACTACCAACAGAGGGAGGAGGTCCTGCAAAGCGTATTTAGGGAGTTAAGAGGTAGAAACACTGCGGTGGTGATTTCATGATTTCTTCAGTTGCCACATGCTTGTGAGGTAAATGATTATAATTTGGTACACCTAAATGAGTGGCTAACATCTTGTGCAGGGGGGAATGCATCAAGAACACAGAACATTGGGGTCTCTTGCAGAATAAGTGGGACTGTTGTAAGTAGGATGGGTTAAAGTGAAGGGGAACAGGGAATCTTGCTGGAGTCACGCTGATGATTGTTATCATGTGTCATGTGCAGTAGGTGTTCAGATCCTGAGCTACAGATCAGTAGGTAGCATTGTGCATAAGGAAGAGATTAGGTCAAAAAACCACCAAAGGAAGCAAACATGGCGCCACATTAATGTGCACAGTGGCGCCAAAGTACAGAAATGAGTTTATTTCAGTGCAGGGTGTAGACTAGTGAACGTAGGTGTACTTAGAGTCTGCATTAGTAATGCCACGATGATTCATCCATTGCAAAGATCTAGCTGAGAGAATGGCAGGACTGGTATCTGAACATTCCAGAATTTATATGATTCAGACAGTCCAGAGGGTGCAAAAAGAAGTTGTGGAGCTGTACTGCTGATCAGGCAGAATGCCATAGGTTTGAAGTTATCCCAGAGGCTCATCCCATAAGGCAATCTGTGTAGAAATATAGACTCAGAAAGGTGCAGTCGCTGTGATGGGATTATTCTGTTGGTCTCCCAATAACCAGTAAGACAGAGGACAGGATATGTCTGTAGATTATGGACGAATGTAATACAGACTCTCTAGTGGGTGAATAATCTACTCAGAATGGCTGGAACTCAAATACCGCCTGATATTTGGATAAGATATTATTTGTGAGGTGTGTTCAGGAACGTTTCCAGAAACAGTGTATATATGGTGCGCAAGGGAGGGAGGACATATTTGCATTGTATTGGGGAATAAGCCTAGCAAGATTTTTGCAGATTCTTTGGGGAATAAAATAACGATGATAATGCAGGAAGTTTTCAGATGGTTATTGTTAAGTATAAAAATGGGCCTGCAAGTGGATGAATATAAGTTTCTGGAAGACAAATTACAGAAGAAATGAGCAGGAATCATAGAGAGTAGTCTAGGACCTGATGTTACAGGATGGAGCTAATATTAAGTGATGGCTGATATGCGAGCTTCACTTACAGTCCAACCGGTCAGAATTCAGGAGTTCCCTATTCCTGTGAGGAAGGTGGAAAAGACAGTGTCCTTCAGGAACTTAAGGTATGTGAAATATTGTATTTGTTTAAAAATACAAGAGTGTCATGTGTAAAGTTGAGGAGGATGAATTTAGGCAGGTTCTTAGAGCACCATATCCGAAGCAGAAAACAAGTTACACTGTGAATCACTAGAGCGAACAGTGGCCAGAAAATGAGAACATTGTACTTACGGCTGGAAGCAGAGTTGGCATGAGAGGTGAAGCTGAACACATTGCATTCAATGGCGTTCACTGATATCAAGGACAAGCAGGGCTGCGTTTAATCTCGGGCGTGTTGATACTAAAGACGAGCTGCTGTTGGAACTGTCAGACCATTTTTATAGTTAAATCCTTTGGGGGATTTAGTTGTTTTGGAGATACAGAACACATGCAGTTAAACATGATGTTTAAACGGCCAGCGCCGTACTGTAAGGACACTGATCTCAACATTGGGTATGTACTGCAATGGGAAGGGATGTGTGTAAAGCGCTGGTATAAATACGACGTGTATATAAATTTTCAAAGAACGTCAGCAGTTCAATAAGGGGACAATGCACTCTATAATACGGAGACAATCATTACCAGGACACCTATAAAACTCTCAGCACTGTGCAGCGAACACGCGGTTCTTTGCACACTCAGTCCTGCACTCCACCATTAAACACATGCGCAACCCCCAAATCTTCAATGACAGAGACCTGTACAACCCTGATAATGGACTACTATTCTTGGACTATTTATTCCCTCCCTCCCAATGGGCATCTTTCAGGGTGAAACAAAGCGTTGATAAAGGAGTACCTTGAATAATATGTGCTTCAGTTTCCAAAGCTTTTTGGAAATGACACCGGCAGAAGGAAGAATTGAATCAGGGTAGGTTATGGAAAGTTGTAAATACAACAGAGTAGTGTGACTGTAAAGATTGGCAATATTCCCCAATATTGACTGAGATTCTGTAAGTGTGTAAACTCAGAAGAGTGGAATTTATTGGCACCCTGGAAGGTTTTATCAGCACTTACTCCCTATACTATATAGTTTTTTTTTTTCAGATTTTGTATGTCATCTAAAGTTTTGAAAATGCTTTATCGACCTACAGCAGATAAATAGCCTGACTGGTCTGGTTCAGAAACCCCAAGGCCGTTGAACGGAGGAGCATTTCAAAAGTTTTGGATGTAGCCAGTCCATCACAGATAACGCACTATCCACCACTGAGCACATCTGTAAGGAATACTGTCACAGGAAAGCAGTATCCATCATCAAGGACAATTCATCCAGGTGATACTGGATTCTCAATGCTGCCTTCAAGAAAGAGTTTCAGGAGTCTCAGTTCCCACACACGAGGTTCGGAATTAACTATTACCCCTGTACCATCAGGCTTCTAAATCAGAAGGGATAATTGCACTCGTAACGAACTCATTCAGGGACTCCAGAACTCACGTGCTTGAGAGTTACGTCGCATGTCATGGTCCAGATCGGTTTCCCTTTAAATTTATCCAGGGTGCGTTATGATCTGGACCATTCACTCCTTGTTCCCCTTAATTCCCTGTTTCACATGTCCCTTGAGCTTGGTAATTTAGGTCATTAACTCTCGACAGAACTGGCAGTTTATAAGTCCCTGGCTTCAGCCGTTCGGGGCGAGTGTGTTATGGAGCATTAGGGAAGTTACCGTAGCTACTGCGAGCCAAAGTCATCTAGCCGGAGCCAACTAAGTTTCTTGCCGGGGCAAGCCCAGGCTCCTTCCGCAGTCAGAGCCAACAATTCGCGATCCCTTGACAGAGTGGCTCCAGGCAAGTTTATCACGTCAGGGCGACTTAAGAGAACTCGCAGCATGGAATAATCTTGAGTCCAGTGATAGTACCATCGTTGCCTTGTCGTCGTGTTTCCAGCGCAGTAGGCAGGCCGTTTCCCGCTACTCGCATGGACTGTCGTTGTGTGGTTGCTGTATCCATGTCCTGTCTAAGAGGGGGACCGGCCCAGTACCCTAGAATTGCCCTGACCCTGGTGTTAAAGAGTCCCGGCTCCATGCCTGGAGTCTGAAGGCGGAGTTCCGGCTCAGTGTTTCATGTTCTGTGTTTGACGTATCAAGTCTTGGCCCTGGTGTTACAAGTCTAAAGTATCAATTTCCGGCCGTGGCGATCCAAGTGTCCGGAAGTCCTGACCGTGGTGTTCCTCAGCTCCGTCCTGGCCGTGGCGTTCCATGTTCCAAGTCTCCAAGTCCAAGTTCTGTTCCCCTCCAAGCCCAAGATCTGGGTTCCTCCAAGTCTCCAAGCCCAAGATCTGTGTTCTATCCTTGCGTTACGGTTCACGTTGTAAAGAGTAACGATCTCTATTTCAGTTAACCTAACAAATAAAATGTGTTTGTGTCCTGCTTTCGGGCCCTCCCCGCGCACCCTTGTTCCCCGCCACCTTGCTCTCGCCAAACATGGACCGAGCAGAAGCAAACACTGTTTTTTTTTCCAAACTCTCGTTAGCCTGAATCCCGCACAGCGTCCAACTTGGCAATTCCTTAAAGAGAATCAAAGTGCCATTTACCACGTTAGGAGGAATAAGGATACTACAACACCGATTATATAAGGTCAAGGACTTATTGTTCTATTTTGACCACCGACTAAACCCCACCCCTCCACCCACACGACTCCTTGACTCCTGGTTCCCCTTTAATTCTCTGTTTCACGTGTCCCTCGAACTTGATGATTAAGGAAATTTACTCTCGACCAAACCGGCAGTTTTTAAGCCCCTGGCTTCAGCTGATCGGGGCGAGAAGGTTATGGAGCATTAGCGAAGACACCGTAGCTAGCGCCAGCCAAAGTCATCTAGCCACACTCCCCCGGATGCTCATCCACTGAGAGATCTGTGACCTGACTCAGTTTGTTACCTAATACAAGATCTAGTATGGCATTCCCCCTGATCGGCCTGTCAACATACTGTGACAGGAATCCGTCCTGGACAAACTTATCGAGCAATGCCCGTCTAAACCATTGGAAATAATCAGGGACCAATCAATATTAGGGAAGTTAAGGTCACCCATGCTAACAACCCTGCTATTTTTGCAACTTTCTAAAATCTGCCTCTCAATCTGCTCCTCGGCATCTCTGCTGCTACCAAGGGGCCTACAGAATACTACCAATAGTGTTACTGCTCCCTTCTTATTCCTGACTTCTGCCCATACTGACTCAAAAGAGGATCCTGATACATTACCGACCCTTTCCGTAGGAGTAATTGCTCCCTGAAAAGTAATACCACCCCTTCTCTCCCTTTTAACCCCTCTCTATCCCTTTTAAAGCATTGAAATCCAGGAATATTGAAAACTGATACCTGACCTGGTGCCAGCCCATTCTCTGTAATCGCCACTACATCATAATTCCATTTATCTAACCAAGCTCTGAGTTCCTCGCCTTTGTTCCTGATGCTTCTTCCATTAAAGTACACGCAATTTAACTCTTCTCCTTTAGTATCTTTACAACCTTTATTCTGCTTTGCTTTCCTAAAGCCTCTTCATACGATAGAAATGGCTTTACTCCATGCAGTATACTTGCAATTCTCACATGACTGTAATCCTCCTCCATTTCACTGTCTGCACTAACTCTCTGGTTCCCCTCTTCCGGCAAATCAAGTTTAAACCCCCTGGAGCAGCACTAGCAAACATTCCCAAAGGATTTTGGTCCCCCTCCAGTTCAGGTGCAACCCATCCAGTCGGAACAGATCTCACCTTGCCTGGAGCAAGGCCCAATTCGCCAGAAGCATGATGCCCTCGCTCCTGCACCAAATCCTTAGCGATGTATTCAGCTGCATTATCTTCCTATTTAAATTCTCACTAGCACGTGACATGGAGACCAATTGTGAGATTGCAAGCCTGGAATTCCCAACCTTCAAAGTTGTACCTAACTCCCTAAACTCTCTTTGCAAGACCTCCTCCTTCTTCCTATCCACTTCCTTTGTCCCTACATGGACCACAGCTCCTGGCTGCTCACCCTCCGTCCTCGTCCTGAGAATACCGAGAACTGTATCCGAGATATCGCGGACCCTGGCACTAGGGAGGCAACAGACCATCCGAAATTCTCGATCTCTCCCATAGAACCTCTTATCTGTCCCCCTAACTATCGAATCCTCTATCACCACTGCTCCCTGCTTTTCCATCCTTCCCATCTGAGCTGAGAGTTCAGTCTCGGTGCCAGAGACGGGACCATTGCAACTTGTCCCTGGTAGGTCGTCCCCACCTACAGTTTCCAAAGCGACATACTTATTGTTGACGGGAACGGCCAAAGGGGCCTCTGCTCATTCCTCTCCTGACAGTCAACCAGCTACCAGTCTTCTGACTTTTAGGGATGACTATTCAAGTTGTTTGAAAAAGTTCCTGAGAAACAAGATTTATTCGCATTTGGAAAGACATAATCTGTTTAGGGATAGTCAACGTGGCTTTGTCAGGGGATGGTCCTGCCATACTTGCCTGATGGAATTCATTGAGGATGTAACAAAACTCATTGATGAAGGTAGAGCAGTGGCTGTAGCCTACATGGATTCCAGTGAGGCATTTGAAAAAAAAAACACCATCTTCAAGATGCAAGGCATCTTCAGAATTCGAGAAGGCATAGGATCCAAAGAGGCCTTGCTTTGATTATCCGGAATTGACTTACCATTTGTTGTAGATGGTTCGTATTCTGTATGAAGGTTAGTGATCAGTGGTGTTCTGCAGGGATCTGTTCTGGAACCTTTCCTCTTTGTGATTTGTTAAATGGTCTGAATAAAGAAGTAGAAGGGTGTGTTAGCAAGTTTGTTGATGATACAAAGGTCGGGGATTTGCGAATAGTCTGGAGTGCTCTGAAAGGTTACAGCGGGGCATCGATAGGATTCCGAACTGGGCTGAGAAGTGGCAGATTGACTTCAATCCACATAAGTGTGAAGTGCTTCATTTTGATAGGTCTAATTTGAAAACGGAATATGATATAAATAGTAAGACTCTTGGTAGTGTGGAGTATCGGAGAGATCTTGGGGTCCGTGTCGATAAGAATTAAAAGCTGCTGTACAGTTTGACAGTGTTGTTAAGAAAGCGTAATCTGTGTTGTCATTTTTCAACTGTAGGATTGCGTTCAAGAGCCATGAGGTAATGATATAGCTGTAAAAGACAATGGATGGACGCCACTTGATTTACTGTGTTCCGTCCTCGTCACCTCACTAAAAGAAGCATCTGGATACTCTAGAGTGCGGAGCAGATTTACAGGGATATTGCCTGCATTAGAGGGCATGCCATATGAGAATAGGTTGAATGTGTTTGCCTTTCCCGCTTGGAGTGACAGAGGATGAGAGCCGACCTGAAAAACGTGCATAAGTCTTTGTTCCTGTGGATAGCCAGCGGCTTTATCTCAGGGCTGAAATGACTATCAAGAGGGGACACAAAATTAAGGCGCTTGGAAATAGGTATCAAAGGGGATATCAGTGGTAGTTTTTCACACAGAGAGTGCTGGGCGTGTTTGCGTGGCGACATTGGTGGAAGCGAATAACGTACGGTCCTTTTAGAGTTTTTAGGTCGGTACATGGAGTTTAGTAAAATAGAGCGCTATGCGCGATGGAAATTCTAAGCAGTCTCAAGAGTAGATTACATATTCGGCACAACATTGTGGGCCGAAGTGCTGTAAATATCTATGTTATATGTTCTCTGAGTCTGCTCCGCCGTTCCTGGCCTCCTCCTATCCCTTGGTGAGTCGATGTCCTGGCAAAGTCTACACCATGAAGAAAGAAACAATACTCCAAGCCACTCCGTCAAAAATAATATTGAAAAGACAGGAAAGTGTTAAAGCACAAGGGTAACAGTTGTTCTATGAGCAGTCTGTGCTCTCTCAGCCCTGAAGCGTTTAACTCCTCCCGAGTTGCCATACGTCTCTTAATGGGCTCCATCACTAGTCCCCTTGCATGATCTCTCAGTTTTTGAGGATGGCCTTTACAGGAAAATTGGAGAGCTAAATTGCAGTTCATGAATTTTATTTTATGAACTTGAGGGAGACCCTAATCATTTGGGGAAGAGTCCCGCAGATCGGCAAATAGATTACAACAGAGATAAATGTGACTTTCTGAGGAGGCTTAAGAGAACTGGACTATACACATCTATACCCAGATCATTCGACATTTAGACAGTCGATGCTGATCATCAACAAAATAAGCATTATTCAAAATAAAATTTACAATTATAAACTATGCAAAGCCTTTTCATTCTTCCCGTTGGAGGTCAATGCTTTGAGTAGTGTCGCATTAAATCATTAAATATTACTAGCAGCACGGTTGCCACTCACATGACACGCTGGGTTGGTTTACAGCTGCCCTGATTGAGAACATTCCTCACACCACACAGACACTCCCTTTCCAGTAGCAGAACAATACCACCATATAGTCTTTCGCCACGAAACTCTTGTTGTGGCTGCACTAAGCTTTAATGCGTCACTAAGTGCAGCCTGAAATGTGCCAGTAGAAGGCAGGCGGCAAGTGGCTGGTTTGGTATTAGCCGAGATATTAGTACAGAACATTGGTGCCTGTTCCTCCTTTACCCAGTCCTAAGACTCCTTTCTTCCACCAGACATGATGCTGCTTTGCTCGATTACTGCTCTGTTACAAGCTGACTGCTGCTGTCTCATTGTATACACAGCACCTCGAAGTGACCGAGTACGATGTAGAGAGACAAACTTAGGAAGAAGATCAGACAAAGCCACAGTGACAGGCTGCCGGGAGCAGCTGCTTATCTTCCAGCTCCACGTGCACTTTAACACATCCATCAACATCCAACGGTATATGCACGACAGAACTGAAAGACAGCACTCTATCAAACTCTCTCACACACCGGGTCCATACTAAAGGATTCCTTGATTTTACTCTCCAGAGCTCTGTCGCAGAATTATAAGAAATTATTTTTCATTCTGCAAAGAAACACCTGAGGAGCCGAAGATGTCAGTCGTTCCCCGGGACGAAGAGCAGTTCAGCGCTCACTCCTCAAATACAGGACCTGGTGCGCGATGGCACAGTTGGTCTCAATATCAAACAGTTGAGGTGCCAGATAGTGAGGATAAAATGAAAATATTGTCACTGGAAGGAGCTGCATACAAGCATGTTCGTACTTCTAGAGCCTTCTACAGCAGATAAGCTAAATTTGTACTCGATCTTCACTGAATACAAAGATAGCATTGCTCAAACGGGTGGCTAGAAAAGCCAAAAAGGAGCATAAAATGCACTTTCTGAGCAGTATCAAGGGTAATCTAAAGCAATTTTATTCCTATTCTTATTTATGAGGATGAGGGAGAAATGACAAAGATATTCTACATACTTAAGGGTATGTATAGGGTGAAGGAATTGTTACGTACCTGTGATACGTGACTGGTGTTGAAGCTATACTGGACATGAGGTAATGATCTTATGATGGTGCAGTGACGTCATTTTCATGGCAGTGGAGGTCATGTGACAGTTTTTTTTACAGGGTATAAAAGGAGGGCCCCTCCCTGTGAGGAGAGGCTGTTCGTGGCTGGATTTGCACTCATGACTTCATGCCACTGCGTGATTCAATATTATGACACTGTTATGTTGAAAGATGGAGTTTTATTTAATGCCTAAAGTTTAACAGGTTATTGCCAGCAGGTTCTATATAATACTGCCAGTTAAAAATCAGTGAAGAGTGAAGATCGGAGTTCGGGAGTTAAAAGATCGAGGAAAGTCGATTTCGACAATGAAACAGGTTCGAACTTGTTTGATCCTCATTCGAAAGGAATTCGTTGGCTGTCCCCGTGTTAATCCCTGTGAATAGCAGAAAGGGTTTGGCTACATTTTTATCACTGGTAGGTCAATGCTTTGAAGCCGTTTCGTTTTCCATCTTCGTAAATTCTTTGAGGGAAA
>JAUOBT010035141.1:0-11847 GCA_032362145.1 Hypanus berthalutzae
ACACACACACACACACACACACACACACACACACTCACCCACACACACACACACACACACACACACACACACACACATCGAACATCTAATTTACGAAGGCTGTCTGTGCTAAAATGCGATAGAAAGTGAAATAACATCGGGACTTTGATCTAGTCTCAGGAATCTGCCTCGCCTCTCGCTGTGCATTGGCCAGCCTCCTCAGAGCTCCCAAGATACATTCGCCTGTACTTCTCTCGATTATATTTCATCAGCGCCGTAAAAACAACAGTGGTGTGAGATAATAAAATCTGAACGCAAAAAGACCTCGGGCTTTGCAGCGAATGGGCTGCCACACCACAGGAGGCCACAAACATGGACTCAGTGGTCTCTTTATTCGATACAAGACGAACGGAATATAATGCCAAATGAGTGCATCGTCTTCACATCAGTTACACGCTTAACATAAGCAAAAAAAACGGCAATTTGATATTCTATCTCTGTGATGCATTTGCAGTGACCGAGTCAACAAGCTTGGAGCTTGTCCAGTTCACTCTCAGTTTAGATGTTCGATGTGTGTGTGTGTGTCTGTGTGTGCGCGCGCGTGTGTGTGTCAGTGTGTGTGTGTGTGTGTGTGTGTGTGTGTGTGTCTGTGTGTGTGTGTGTGTATGTGTGGAGGTGGTTGTGAGGACTGAGTACAACAAGCAGGACAATAAGCAGCGAGAGACAAGTTCCTGGGAGTAGATCAGATTGCAGATGTACACGGACGCTAAAAGTTAACGCTTAGGTTGCTAGCGTGGTTAAGACAGCAAGTCAGATGTTCTCCTTAGCAGTCGGTCCTTAGAAGGCAGGAGATCTGTCAGATATATCGGACACAGCCGAGCTTTATAGAAACATAGGAAACGTACAGAACAATACAGGCCCTTCCGCCCACAAATCTGTGCCGAACCTTAGAGCTACCCAGTCTTACCCATAGCCCTCTAGTTTTCAGAGCTCCATGAGCCATCCCGGAGTTTGCTTGAAAAACCCTGTCGTTTGCAACTCCCCCACTGCCTCCGGCAGCCCATTTCACGCAATCACCACTCTCTGCGTGAAAAAAAAAAACCCTGAGATTACCTCTGTACCTTTAAACTATGTCCTCTCGTTCTATCCATTTCAGACCAGGGAAATTGCCTCTGACTATCTACATAATCAATTCCTGTCATCATCTTATAAGAATGTCCTCACCGGTTTATAGAAACACAGAAACATAGAAAACCTATAGGATAAAACAGGCCTTTGAGCCCAAAAAGCTGTGCCCAACATGTCCTTACCTTAGATATGACCAGGCTTTCCCGTAGCTCTCAACTTCTCTAAGCTCCATTTAGTTATTCAAAACTCTTTTAAATAACCTTATCGTATCGGCCCGTACCACCGCTGTCGGCAGCCCACTCCACGTACTCACCACTCTCTGAGTAAAAAACTTACCCCTGACGTCTCCTCTGTACCTACTCCCCAGCACCTTAAACGTGTGTTCTCTTGTGGCAACCATTTCAGCCTCTGACTATACACAGGATCAATGCCTCTCATCATCTTGTACAGATCTATCAGGTCACTTCTTATCCTTCGTCGCTCCAAGGAGAGACGGCCGAGTTCTCTCAAACTATTCTCATAAGGCATGCTCCCCAATGCAGGCAACATTCTGCTCTGTACCCTTTCTATGGTTTCCACGTCCTTCCTGTAGTGAGGCGACCAGACTGAACACAGTACTCCAAATATGGTCAGAACAGCGTCCGATATAGCTGCAACATTACCCCTCGGCTCTTAAAAATCCCACGACTGATGAAGGCCAATGTACCACATGCCTTCGTAATCACAGAGTCACCTTGAGCTGCAGCTTTGAGAGTCATTTGAACTCGGACCCCATGATCCCTCTGATCCTCCACACTGCCAAGAGTTTTAGTATTAATATTATATTCTGCCATCATATTTGGCCTCCCAAAACGAACCACTTCACATTTATCTGGGTTGAACTCCAACTGCCACTTCTCATCCCAGTTTCCCATCGGGCATGTCGGCGCCACATCAAAGCATGCTGTATGTGAAAAAAAAATAAGCCAAAATCATGGGACCAGTCAACAGCAAGACTGGAAGAATCTGGTAACTGAGGCACCTCTTTTCGAAATTCATACAAAATCTGATGATGATTCAGGGACAGGAAATGTTAGACTACTTTTTGCTCTAAACGGAGGCTGCTCTTTAGCGAATCTGTTGATTAACCCACCCTCCTCCCCCATACGCTATAGTAATCTCAGCTGAAGCACGAACCGGGGATCGAGCATTCCGCCCGCACGTTACAGCGAAACGTGAACCAAGGGCGCCAGGATGGACAGCCACGTCATTGGGAAAATGGCGGTCCCCTCACACCGCAGCACAATCATCTGGCCTTTACTACCCCTCACCACCCGTACCGGGATCCCAGCCTCCCCGTCCGTTTGGAGAGAAATATCAACTCCGTCAGAACGCGGTTGGTAACTCATGATTTTGAACACTTCATATGGAGGAATCAGAACCTCTTCCTCATTGGGCTTAGCCGAGTAATTTTGTATCTGGGCACCGTACTGAGAGAAAATTGTAAATATTGTTTTATCACCGAATACCTTGTGCTCTTTGCTGAGAGAGGACGAAGCAAAATAGCCAAATTTTATGCTGGATCCCACCTCACCAAAGGACCTTCTTCTCATTCTTCTATAGATCGGCTGGGGTGGTTTACCCAAGTCCTCTCTCAGTCTCTCGAGGGCAATGGATAGAAGGTAGTGGAAACTTTTGAACGGAAATTTCTTCGCGTAGACCGCGTCGTTGGCCCCGTTTAACCTCACTTCCTCGTTGAACTGTGTATAGAGTAGAGTGTTCTGCGTATAGGCAATTATGGCCAACACGTGTTCTTCTTTGAGCCCCCGGGGCACTGGGACCTTGCTCAGCCGCGTGTCGTTTGTTCTGTTTTCAACTGCCTTCGTCCATGCGTAGTCAAGGGTTTTATTAAGTTTTCGCTCCTTTGCGAGATATTCGATGGCCAACATGTCGGACTGTTCGCTCTGGCTGAAGACGTAAGCGGCGGAGTCATTCATCATGCTTAGTATGATGACGTTATCCCCACTGTTCCGAGCATTCCCCCGACCTGGAAACGGATAGAAACTTGGAATCAGAGATCTGCTTTATGCAGAAGGATTCAACGGGATAGGACGTTATTCGTTAGACCGTGTGTGTGTTGGGGAGGCGGAGGTGGGAGGGGGGAGGAGGGAGAGACGCAGGTGATATCTAGAGTTGTATAAACTTAAGAGCGGCATAAACAGTGCCTCAGACAACAATCATTTCGCGAGGTTTGATGCATCATGAAGAACAAGGTTTGGGGTTGAAAGCGATTTGCTGGGAAACCGCGCGGGAATTTTCCACCGCAGAGAACATGCTGTCATATGACCCGGACGGAGCCGCCGCACCGAGGAAATTTGAAGCGAAATTGCACAGGTACATGGACAGACATAGACAGGCTGGAGATAGGTCTTCACTAAAGGTCTTGTTAAAGTCCCTGTCCCTTCACAAGCCTAGGACCACCCGGGGGACAATTGTCGAACCTGCTTAGCTCCCTGATCAGGTTCACCTGAAGCAACTGCAGCAGATGTTGGGCGGGAATGCCTGGGTTCACCCGGCCTGTAATGGAATTGTCCAGAGGAATGCGGTGACAACCCACTTCCTTCGGGGGGAAATAGTAAATCATAGTCATGTGACTATCGTCGCCGATATCACGATGGTAAACAGCGAGTAAATAAAGACAGGACTTCTTTGGCGGGACACGAACCAAACTCCGACCGGCCTCTCGGTCTGAATGTCCAATTGTTCCCGCGCCGTGTCACACTATGACTCTCTGACTCCAATTGCCGGAGAGTTGGATTTTGGGCCCTCCACCCCACCTGCACCAAACTCATCTTCCAGCAGATAGGCGGTAGATGATTCAGCTGGATGCCTGGATGATTCAGCCCTACTTCTAAACACATCCTGAATGATGTTCGGAAATCTTTTTCCACTGCTTAAACCCAGCATTGTGCCCCAAAGACTCAGTCCTGCCTGGGTGAAGAATGAATCCCGAAGGGCCACTCTAAATCTTTTATACTTAGATCTCCCAACTCCAGTTTATCTGCCACTGAGATGGAGGAGCGATATCTGCGGTCGATCCTAAAATAATATTTCTTTCGAAATACGTTTCCTCCATGTTCCTTTCAACTCAAGTGTAAACAACCAAATAATCGAACCTTGCCTCCGGAGGCAATGAATCCTCCTCCCTCTACACTTGGTGCTATCACATCCTCCCGAAGATGCGGTCCTGGTCATCAACAGCAGATTCATTTAAAGCTTATACTCTTCTGAAGTGACCACCATGACTATCTTCCCATCATGCTCTCTAACAGTGCATTCCACGTACTCAACACCCGCCGGATGCAATCGGTACCGCCGAGGCTTCTCTCAGAATCTCAAAGGTACCAGACATAGTCAGTATCGGAACATAGCATTGTGAGACCATAGTCGGTGGGATTTCCATCCGGTACTTTATCTCAGTACGCTGTTTCACAGTGAGAACTGGAAATGTGTAAGGAACATTTTCAGAAGAATTCCCCATCACACTCCGATCATTAACAGGGGGTAGAAGCGTTGGGCTCTGTTGCCCGGTTGCTTACCGCAATCTGCCTCGCACCCCTCTCCTACCGCCCTGACAATTTCCAACTGATCAATCACAGGGGAGAGGAGAACGGAGTGTCGAGCTCTTCGGGAATGTGCACGGAAGAGGCTTAGTTCGCCCCCTTATGAATTCGACGCGCACCCTCTCCGCGTTCCTGGGGGCGGACTTGACATGTCCGGGTTTAGGACGGGATGATGCCGGATGGGTGGACAAATCGCTGGAGAGTGACTCGAATGTGTGTGGTGATCCAATGGATCCGGTCTGGATTTGACCAAAATTTAGGAAGTGTGTTCCCAACTGGATTGCAAAAGTTGCGATTTCGCTTCTTAAAAATTGGAATTAATAAGGGGTCTGCTTAACTGGGATTTAGTGGATCGGGAACGTATTCCTTGAAATTCCTGCAAATACTGCCCCCCCAAAAAAAATTCCCAGTGGTCTTGAACTTAAAATGGAGACTTACTCAGATGGCACGTGGTAGAAACGAGGATCAGAATCCATGAAAATAGTCGTGTTGTCTCCATTCTCCGAAAAAGGATGAACTCGTTCCTTGTTTAGGATGGAACTAGCGATGGAAATGTGTTATTCCTTCTTGATACACCCGCTGGCAAAGTGATTCCTTCTGTCAGATAAGACCTGCATAACGATAATACAGAAACTAAAGAATAAGGAGATCAATGTACCGCAGTAGACATTTGAATGTGTTGTCAAATTTTTTTCAAGTCCACAATCCCATCGCAGTCCAATCCATCCCTCCCTCCCTCCAACCCTCCCCCTTTCTATCTATCTATCTCCTCTGTGTCTCCATTAATTTCTCTTTTTCTACCTCTCTGTATCTGTCCGTCTCCCTGACTGTATCTGTCACTTTTCTCTCTCTCTTTCCCTTTATCTGCCCCTCTCTCTCTCTTCTATCTCTTTTTCTGTGTCTCTATTGTTTTCTCTCTCTTTCTCCTGTGATGAGATCTGAATGATTATTCTAAAGTGGACTGTTCCTTTAAAAGAGAGAGAGAGCGATCAGCGTGTGTGCTATTTCAGAGAGAGAGGAACAGAAAGCCTGTGAGTTGCCTTGGAAACTGAAAGGCGGAGCTATATGATGGACAGTTCATGTTCTGCACTGAGATATATGCAAGGTCGGTTGACTTTTTAATCAGACACACGCAAGAGGCAAACAAGAGAAATCGGCGACAAACGATTCCAGAGGCAAGAAGGACACTGGTGAGCTTTGTGTGCCCACGACAAGGGTGGGGTTTTGCTCAGTGTGTGGATAAAAGGAGTGACCGGTGGGGAGCGATCGGTGTGTTGAACCCCCTTTTCGGTTGAGAGCTCCACCACAGAAGACGGCATCCCATTTTCTGTGGTCACAAGCGGGTGATTTATAATTAAGTTTAGAGAACAGGAGGATGACGTGGAGGATCGGCATCGGCATTGGAAGATAAAATAACACTTTAACTCTCTCTCTCTCTCCAACTCTACTCAAACCAAATTCCAGAACAGAACTGAGTACTTACCACACGACCGTGAGACTCTATCACCCAATCACCTGAGCTGGGGAAGCTTGGGAACCTTATTTACTCACCTATATATAGCTGACTTTAACTCCTTTTATATCACTTTATTCACGTAGTTACTAATAAAATACAGTTTATAACGGAAGACTCAGAATCCAGGTATGTCCATTTCTGCTGGTTCTTTTTAACCCGTAACGGGGTACGTAACAGTCCCTCTCTTTCCCTTTCTGCCTCCCTCTCTATCTCTCACCCTCTCTCCCCCATACTCTCTCTCTCTCTCTCTCTCACTCTCTCACTCTCTCCTACTCCGTTTCTGTCTCTCTATTGCTTTCTCTCTCTTTCTCTCTCCCTCTCTCTAACTCTTTCTGTGTATCTCTGCCTGTCTCTCTGTCTGTATTGCTTTGTGTGTGTGTGTGTGTGTGTGTGTGTGTGTGTGTGTGTGTGTGTGTGTGTGTGTGTGTGTGGCCGTTATCCTTTTCCTGGAAAAACTGAAGCAGGAGCTATCGCTGGCATGATTATTCCCTGAAACATTTCCTGCACCTTTCCAACGGCAAATAAGAAACACAAATTTGGTCAAAATACACGCAGCGCCAGCCGGAGTTAGAGGCATGAAGAGTCTGCGTGAGGTGGGACAGACGTGATTACAGCGAGTGAGGAGGTGAGTTCGTTCACATTGTATACTCAACCTCCTTGACGTCACACAGCTTGCCCCGTTGGAGGATATGTCTGCCAGCGAGGCGTCCCCTTCATCACTCTAACTACCTGCCATAACTTTACTGTGCCATTCGTTTCTCTTTTGGTTAGAAACTTCCACAAGATCATCCTCCGCTTCCAATGCTGAGCTTCCCTTTCTCTGTAACCCCACTGGCTTTGCATTGGTTTGATTGTGCTAGCGTCAAATCCAGGGGTCACCCTGCAGCGATGTTCGAGGAGCTGGGAGGGGGGGGGGGGCGACTCCACGCTGTGTCCCAATAAATAATAGAAATAATTATAAAAAATAGAAAATTGCAAATGTTCCTCTGCTATTTAAGACCTTTTAGCCTGACATCGGTGATTGGGAAGTTGTTGGAATCGATTGTTATGGATGGGATTAAGGAGAACCTGGTGGCACATGACAAGGTAGGCCATCATGGTTTCCTGAAAGGAAAACCCTTCCTGACAAACCTACTGAATTTTTTTGAGGAAATTGCAAGCAGGGTAGAGAAAGGAGATTCAGTAGATGTGATATATTCGGATTTTCCAGCGCCTTTGACAAGGTGCCGCACATGAGGTTGCTTAAAAAGAAAAGAGCCCATAGAATTACAGGGAAGTGATTAGCATGGCTGGAGCATTGGTTGATCATCAGAAAAGGGACAGTGGGAATGGATGGACCCTATCCTGTCTGGCTGCCCGTTACCAGCGGAATTCCACAGGGATCTGCTTTTTAAAATGTATGTCGATTATTTGGATGATGGGATTAATGCACTTGCAGCTAGATTTGCCGATGATACAAAGTTCGGTGTGGCGAGTGGTTACTGTTGAGGAAGCGGAAAGCCTGAGAGAGACTTAGATAGTTTAGGTGAATGGGCAAAGAAGCGGCAAGTGAAACACAAAGCTGGAAAGTGTATGGTCATGCAATTTGGCTGAAGAAATAAACGTGTAGACGATTACTTAGATGGGGAATCAATTCAAAACGTAGAGATACAAAGGGTCTTGGGAGTCCTTGTGCAAGATACCCTAAAGTTTAACCTCCAGACTGAATCGGTGGTGTAGAAGGCGAATGGAATGTTGGCATTCATTTTAGAGGTATAGGATATAAGAGCGGGGATGTGACGTAGAGGCTCGATAAGACAGTCATGAGACTACAGTAGCAGTATTGTGGGCAGTCCTGGACTCCTTATTATAGAAAGGATACGCTGACATTGCATATGGCTTCAGAGAAGATTCACGAGTATGATTTCTAGAATGAAATGGTTACCATATGAGGAACATCTGACAGGCCTTGGGCTGTATTCTCTGGAGTTCAGGAGAATGAGGGGGGACCTTAGAGAAACATTCCGGGTGTTAAAAGGCTGAACAGCTTAGATAGGCAAAGTTATTTCCCATGGTAGGGTAATCTAGAATAAGGGGGCACGACTTCATGATTGAAGGACGTCTATTTAGAACAGAAATGCGGAGAAATTCCTTCAGTCAGTTGGTGGTACGCAACAATGCAGATAGATATAGGTCTCTGATTAACAAGGGCAACAAAGGTTATGGGGAGAATATAAAGGAGTGGGAATGACCAAAGAACGATTTCCGCCTCACTGTTCGCAGATCTATTCACCTCCACCACAAACCCGCCCCCCCACCAGAATTTGAACCCTGTCCTCCCATGTTTAATTAGACACGAACATTTCCTATTAAATTTACTCGTGTTCTCTCCCCTGTTGAGCCGTGTGAGCAAATTCACAGTCAGTGTAAGGTGCGAAGCCGTTTCCGCCTTGACGGGCCTCTCCGTGACAGCTTACATCCGAGCAGTACGCCACGGGAAAAGGCCCTTCGTCCCAGAAGGTTCAGAAGACCGAAAGACATTAGTGATCAAACTTTCAACTCAATCAACATATTTCATAATGTCTACATCCTCCCACTGGCTCACACTTCTGAGCCTGTCAAACGGCTCTTGTAATTCTCACATGCCTCAGTCTCTACGACCACCCCAGGCACCGCAGTCCAGGCACTCCGCATAAATAACTTTCCGCTCACATCTCTTTGAAACTATACTCTCTCACCTTAATAGCGTGAATTCTGGGATGGGACATCAACCCTCCGGGGAGGGGGGCGGGGGAGATACTGCCTTCTTACTGATCTGTCTCCCTTCATTCATCAGCTGAACGAGTTTGCAAACACGCTGTACTCACTCAGTCCACTCTTCCAACTTATAACATCGAAGGAGGGAACTTGCCTTTGGCCAGGCGACGTGTCCTTTCCTTTTCCAGCCTCTGGCATCGGAGATCTTTCTTGCGGTGGGTGATCTCCGGAGTTCTCCGGGCTTTGCATCAGAGCTTCCTGATTTTAAAACACTATTTATGATTTCAAATGACGCAATTCAATATTGCTGGCACAAGGTCACCTGACCAGACTGAAACACTCTCCGATTGGATGCGGTGGGAGGTTAACCCATTCCACGCCTTTGTTGAATTGATTAGCTCATTAGCTCTGTCGGGCCTCGCCCAAACCAGTAAACGCGGTTAACAAGCCACCGGGCCGACATAATGAGATCACTTCAACAAACCCGCCATTGGGCGCAGGACTCTGGAATGGAGAACTAATTAATACTTTGCTTTGGGTCGTTTTCTGTTACGGTTTTTGATTTTGCTTTCCATGAACGCTCGCCATGATCTTCTGCACATCTGCCACTGCACCCACTACACTGTTTACCGAGATTGATCTCCGGTTTATCAGCCCAATAGCGGAAACTCCCTGAGCACGCTCCCAATTGCTCTGTTTAAGTTATCCAAGAGCAAGAGCCGATTTTTCCAGCAGTTCACAAAGTGGATCTGGCCAGGTAGCTCCATTAAATGGCAGACCACATTCCTTCAGGCATACATCAACCGGCCGGACCGCTTTCTCTGTTATTGCCCGATCGATATTTAATTCCATGTTGTCTTTTCAATGGCCATCATCTCCCGCCTTTCAACCGTCAGGAGGTTCTGTGGATCACACTGCTGTCTGAATGTCTGACTTTTGCATCAGGCGACGCAAGAAGGGGTACAATGACATCGGTTCTCAGGAGATAATATCTGTTCTTGAGCGCTGTCTCAGGAAAGCGGTGTCCATCATTTAGGGTTTCACAGTCTATTTTCACGACTGCCATCGGCCACGAAATAAGGGTGCCCTGAACCCCAGATCTCTGTATTCTGGAGCACCTATTGGGCTGCAAAACACAGCCTTTTGAAATACTGTGGATAACTTCACTCAGCACGGCTCCGAACGGTTTCGCCCACCATGTCATCACTTCAAAAAAAAAAAACCCTTATTTGCACATTGTGTCTTGAATTTCACACAGTCGTTCGTTCGGCAATCTTTATGCATAATTTTCTTCTCGATAAATTCTAATATCATGATTCTTAAGATAAAGGGCTGCAAGAGAACGATTCTAAAGAAAGCAAATGGAAAGTCCCATGTATTACGTAATAGATCTAATTTTAACTTTGGGTCATTTTGTTCTGAGACAGGCGGTGGCAGTTCTCACAGTGGAACCGGCACCAGTGTTCACCGGGCTCCTTACTGAGTTTAATCTCAACTCATATCCATACAGTCGGGGTGCGTAAGAAATAACAAGGCGCCCTGAATCGGCTGCAGCGGGGTGTTCCCGCTCACAGGGTAGCATGTGGAAAGCTACGCACACAGCCATCACTCTCTGATTGCCATTACCAAGGTACTCTGCGATTTAATCACCATATCTCCCTGACTCTCTCAGGCCCTTACTCACGAGGCCGCAGCGTGTTGTACTACGCTGGCTGCTTTGTTAACTTTCATCTTGAATAACCTGCTCTGTTTTTTTCTTTCGGTTCCTCAGTTTTCAGATGCCTGTGTGCTATGTGTCGAAACAAATTTCATGACACTTCACTTTTTTTGCAGAGCAGGCTTGGTCTCTGTCCCACGAAACCGGACTTCTATTCATTTCTGATCTGCTTCAAACCAGATCCTAACGCCTTTGCTTGTAATTCGATCCCCTCATCTCATTAAATACGCTTCCAAACGCCCTCAATTATTTATGACGGTTTAATTGAGATTCTGCTCAGTTTTGACCCGTAAACGGGAACATTTCACGATGAATTTCTCTGTCAACAGTTAAAAGGGTTAATGCTCTACGGCACGGTCCGGCCAGGCCTAATAATCCTTTTTACTCGGAGAAATTAACTCGCTGTGAAAATGCGTGTCAGCTCTCTACATTTAAAAGCACGAACACAGTACATTGCCGTCATATGTCCTCATAAAGGGTCTGCGCTGAAAATCCGGAGTTTTAGAAACATAGCAAGCTCGGAATTTAGAAATGCTTCGGCCCACTATGCTGTGCTAAGCATGTACTGCCTTTTGAAAATACTTCCGGTTACCCATTGCCCTCTATTATCCTAAGATCGAAGTAACTGTCCAAGAGTTCTTAAAAGACCTTGTTGCATCAGGCTCCATCACCGTGACTGGCAGCCCATTCAGCCCACTCACCACTCTCTCCGTAAAAAAAAAAACAAAAAAAAATACGCCTGACATCTTCTTGCTACTTACTGCCAAACACTTTAAAACTGCGCGCTCGCATTTTCGACATTTCAGCCTTCGGAAAAAGCCTCTGACTATCCAAACGATCAATGCATCTCATTATCGGTTACACCTTTATCATGTCACCTCACATCCTCCGCCGCTCCAAGGAGAAAAAGCCAAGTTCATTCAGTCTATTCTAATGTCCCGCTCCCCAATCCAGGTAACAACCTTGAAAACGACCACCGCAACATTTCTATAGTTTTTCACATCCTTCCTGTAGTGAGGCGACCAGAACTACGCACAGTGCTCCAAGTGGGTTCTGACCAAGTTCCAAAATAGCTGTAACATTACCTCTCGGGTCTTAAACTCAATCCCACGATTGATGAAGGATAATAAAACATAAGACTTCTTAAACACAGCGTCTTAAACACAGCA
>JAUOBT010035284.1:0-11825 GCA_032362145.1 Hypanus berthalutzae
CAGGTACCTTGTGACGCCTTTGGAGAGACCGCACTTTCCCCGAGACAGGATGACGATTGTCACCACGTTCACTGTGCAGAGAGGAGATAAAGACAAGTAACACACATTTCGTTGGAAACATTTTCTGAAAATAACATATTTTAATCGACAGCACTTCCGAGAGCAGAGATGGACATGGCACTGACCTATCTTCTAAGCAGATTATCGGGAGTCATTATCAAATCGGTACCTGTATCTGCTGATCTTCAGAATAATCTATCTGAAACCTATCGAGTATTAAAAGTCCGAGATATCATGGACGTGGGGAGGTGGCTTCTGTTCTGGGGAAGTCTGCACCATTGACGAGTTTTCACAAATGGAAGAAATCACTTTGTAAGAGAGATGGGCAGAGATCTCTTTACACAGTGTGTGGAATTTATCTTCATATTCGGCTATCGGGGTCAATTCAATGGTAGCTTCTGCAGCGGAGAGAGAAAGGCACTTTATTCTGCGGGGCATCAATAGATAAGGGGAGTGACCGCCAGAATGTGGTTGACAGGGGTAATAAATGCACGATGATGAAATGGCGATGAAGGTCCGTTTCCCGAATGGGCGAATTCAACTCCCGAAACTTATGGGCTAAGTACTGATATCTATGGATGGCTGGAATCTATTCTGAACTTTGGCACCGAGGAAGGAGTTCCAAAGGGGAAGTTTATGAGAATAATTAATTAATTTACCATGTATATTGGTGACAGAAGTTCTAATCCACTCAACCGTAAACATGAGAGAAAATGAAAACAGCAGAACACGAGTAATCGGAGTTGCAATACTCCATCTGTTCGGAGTGGAATGCTCCGGCAATGAAGATGATCATGGCCGATCTGACCATTGACTCATCGCCGCATACCTGCCTTTTCTTCATAGCGCTTAAATCTTCCACTATGCGAAAAGATATCTCAAGTTTTTAAAAATATATCAAATGAGGTTCCCTCCACTGCTCGATTGAGCAGATAATTCTACAGACTCCCCACCCGCTGGGGGAAGCAGTTCCCCCTCATCACTGTCCTATGTATACTCCCCAGAATCTTCGGGCTACATCCCGTAGTTCTGGTATCAACTACCAGTGGAAGCCACTTTCTTGCCTCAAGCCTATCTATCCCTTTCATAATTTCATATGTTTCTGTATGGTCTCCTTTCATCTTTCTGAATTCAGGCGAGTACATTCCCAGGCGATTCAGTTTCTTGTAATAGTCGAATCAATTCATCGCTGGAATCAGCTGGTGAACCTCCTACAAAGGGATTCAGGAGACCAGAAATGCGCAGTACTCCTGATGCCGCCTCATCAGTACTTCGTGCAATTGCAGCATAACATCCCTGCCTGAAAATTCAATCCCTCTGACAACGAAGGCGAGCATCCCATTTGCCTTCTTGATATCCTACTGCACCTGCTAACCAACTTGTATTGTGACGCAAGCAAAATCTCTCCTCACAGCAGAATCCTGCAATCGTTTAATTGTTCCTCCATTTGTCCTTCCTAAGTGGATGACCTCGAATTTTCCAGCATTGTACTCCATCTACCGCACGCTAGAACATTCGCTTCGCCCATTTTTGTTCCCCTGCAGGCTTTCGTCTGCCTCGGCACTATTTGTGCAGGTGATATATCATGGAAGTGGTGATGACCACTTGAACCCATGCACTATAACAGGTGAGACTATTTATTGATGTATTCAATTCAGCAATGCGGACCGCTCCACCATACTTCTACAAAGCCGTTTAATCCTGCCCTGACCCAACTGGACTCATCACTATGGGGACAATAAAGTCCAGAATTTCTAGTGACCTCTGTACAGGAAGGACGTGTAAGCTTAACAGGAAGTGTAAGTGAAATATATTAGACTTCTGACTGGATTGGAGAGTATTTCCGGTGAGGGCAGGTTGCGTGTGCTCTGTGTTGCTAGTCTTGGAGTTAGGGTGTACGGAAAAGCACTTATTGGAAGTGTTTCAGAGGAGAAGGAGCGCAGATAACTTTTCCTTGACAGAATATTAACCGTTATCCTGACATCCCAAACGCTGGGAAGGTATTTTCGTCAATGCATAGACACAAAGAAACACAACAAAAATCCAAACCACAATAGATCCACAGTGCCGTGCCAATCGTGTCCTTCCCTTCGAAATAACCTAGAGATACCCATAGCCCTCCATTATTCTAAGCTCCGTGAAACTTCCAGGAGTCTCTTAAAAGACTCTGTCGTGTCCGCCTGCACCACTGTCGCTGGCAGCCCATTCCACGCACTCACCACTCTGAGTAAAAAAAAACTTACTCCTGACATCTGCTCTGTACCTATTCCCCAGCACCTTAAAACTGTACTCACTCATGTTATCCATTTCCGCTCTAGGGAAAAAAAAATCTCTGACTATATACATTATCAATGCGTCTTATCATCTTGCACTCCGCTATAATGTCACCTCTCATCCCCATCGCTCTAAGGAGTATAGACAGAGTTCACCCTACCTATTGTCATAAGGTATGCGCCCCAATTCATGCAACATACTTGTAAATATCCTCTGCATCCTTTCTATTGTTTCCACATCCTCCCTGTCGTGAGGCAACCAGAAATAAGCACAGTACTCGAAGTGTGGTCTGACCAGGATCATAGATAGCTGCTAAATTACCTCTCGGCTGTGAATGTCAATCCCACGCATGATGAAGGCCAACGCAACGTCTACCTTCTTCACCATAGGGTCAACCTGCGTAGGTGTTTCGACCACCAAGATCCCAAGATCACCGATCTCGATGTAGAATATGACCCGTCTGGAATATCACTTCCCCTTCTGTGGGAAAGCCAGTTCTGAATTCACAAAGCACCGTTCCCATGGATCCCATGCCGCCTTACTTTCTGAAGCCTTGTATGGAGTACCTTATCAAATGCATTCAGCCGAGGTTTGCTGAAGCGATACTGACTTGTGAGACGTGCCATGCAATTAGCGTGTCGTTAGAAGACAGGTATGAAAGAGAAGCTGGATTATATTTTTCCATTGCCAATATGTTTATTAGTTTCTACATAGAGGAATTCAGAGTAGAAAATTTCAAAAAAGATATTGAAACAACTACCAATTACATCATATCTGTTCATAATAACATTCTTATTACCCCCATCCATGTAAGTTAATCAATAGTAATATTGAATTGTACTAATTTATTCCAAAAAAAGGAAAAAAAAATCTAACCCCTACCATGACCGAACCTGTTCGTTAAGGAGAAAAGAAAGCAAAATACCTTCTCATGTAACAAAAAAATAATAGTAGCCAATATCTGAGTTTAAACAACGATTTGAAGGTTTTAAACTATTTCAGAAAAGGTCTCCACAATGCTTGAAAGTCATGGCGAGATTCAGAAATTGAACAACGAATCTTTTCTAAATCTGGCCATGACATAACGTCGCATACCCATTGAGCCTGAGCTGGAGGGGGAAAAAGAAACATCTTTCCATTTAAACAAAGCCTCCTCCAACCTATAGGAAAGCTACAGAATAAAATGTGTAAATCAGATGCCTTCAGCTTTAGATTTTGTCTTGCAATAAACGGAATAGGACCGTGAGAGGGTTAGGCTTTAAGTTGACATTAAAAGTAAGGGAAAATAGTTTTTGTTTTTTTCCTTTCAAATCCCATTTATTCCAATTTGTATGAACCCTCCATGACTGATTTAGGTTTTTCTTTAAAGTATGGGAGAGGTTGGGTATTAAATATTTTTGGGATCTGTTTGCGGGTGGAGCCTTTTTTATTAATTTGAGCAATTGTCTGCTAAATATAGCTTATCCAAAACTCACTATTTCAGATAGCTACAAAACAGGGTCTTTTAGAGATCTCAATTATGTACATTTCCTATAAGCTTAGAGAAGCACGTACTCGACGTAAATTTTAGTTTGACAACTTTTCCTAATGGTTCAATATCTAATATTTATGATATATTACTGGGGACAAGGAATGTTCCTTTAGACAAAATTAAGAATCTCTGGGAACAAATTTGACGGACATTAATATCTGCGGAAACTTGGAATGAAAATTTTAAACTGGTTAATACTTCATCATTATTTATGTGCTGCTTTTTCCCTCATATAATTTAAGTTGGTACATGGAGCTCATATAACTAAGGATAAGCTATCACGGCTTTACTCGTATATATCTCCATGCTGTGACAGATGAAATAACGGAGAAGCTTCAACTGCTTTAGACTTGTCCGAATCTAGAACAATATTGGATGGCTTATATTTCTCAACGTTAATCAAGAGGAAGAGACGAGACACTTACCAGGAACAGCTACAATGGCGAGAACAGGGTAGTAAACCAGTTGGAAAGCGTGCAGAGCATGCGTGATTCGTGAATCCAACGTCAGCGTTTCATAATTTTCAACAAGATATTGATACGCCCAGAAAATATTCTTTGCAATTCCCGGAGCATTCGGCGAAACATCCCCCAGATTATGATCCATTGCTGGGAACTTCCAGGTCCCTGTTCTCGATCCAGCCTCGGTCCTCTCTCTATCTGGAGCCCGCTGGTCTCTGATAGCGGATAGAGGCAGCTCTCACTAAACCTATCGTTGTAAGGGAGACATATTAATAGAACAGGTTACAAGCAGCCACACCTCCGAGGTGACGTCGACAATCCCCACGGTCACTCTGTTAATTAGGTTCTACGGAATGACAACTGCAGTTAACCCTTTATTTGCAGTATGTCTCATAATCCCAGGAGTTGACTCTCCACGGATGCGTGCCGTGTCGGAAAATTGGCACAAAATTGAGAAACTTATTGACACACAGTTGGACATTGATGAACACCCAGTCCGGAAATGAAGGTACACGTAGCAACTAGAAAATAAAATTAGCAGCAATTATGATATAAACAGAATAAATTTATAATTGAATAGATAGTTCTTAAAATTATAGTTTGATAGGTAGATTGTCAATGCTACCGAGTAAGGTAAATTCGCAATCAAAATTTTCAAATAAAAATCATTGACTAGCGACCAATCGGGCCGACGGGTGGTTTGGGAGGAGAGGATTTCAAGCAGCACGGGTATAAAATGCGACAGTGGGTTCTGACAGGGAAAAGCAGCTTCGACCAGGCGGCGTTTTTGGTTGATCAGCAAGAGGGAGACAGGGGCAAATTCAGTTACCATCGTCTGAATGGACCGTCAAGCAGGAGATCGTCAGGCTTCTGCTCGCCGAGGCGTTAGCTCAGGAAGGCTTCTGCTCGCCAGGGCGGTAGCTCAGGAAGGCTTCTGCTCGCCGAGGCGGTAGCTCAGGAAGGCGTCTGCTCGCCGAGGCGGTAGCTCAGGAAGGCTTCTGCTCGCCGAGGCGGGAGCTCAGGAAGGCTTCTGCCAAAGTCGGATAACACAAGGAAATCTTTCCCTTTTTTAATATCTGATCAGATGAAGATGTCAGGCAGGATAGTTGAATATTCCTCTTGTGGGGTCTGGGATGGCATAGAGAACTCCGGTAACACTGACGACGACAGCCGCAAGGGCTGGGTTCAGCTGCAGCTTCTGACAATCCGCCTTGAGGGTGTGCAGCTGAAATTGTCCGGGCTCCAGATCTTCGGGAAGCTGAACAGGACATATAGAGAGACAGTTACACGCAGGGTGCAGGGCACAGGAGACTGTGTGACAATGTGGAAGGAGAAACGGCTAAATATGGCAGGGCAGAGATGCTGTGGCCATCCCCCTCAACATTTTGGATACCGTCGAGGAGCCTGAGGGGAGGGATGAGAACCTAACAATGTTCAGTCACAGTGGTCGGGTCTCAGGGTATTAGGTTGCCTCTGTGACTCAGAAGAGAAGTGGACGTTGAGCAACGTCTGTGTGTGCGTGCGTTTGGTTTGGTGGGTGGTCAGTAGCGTGACAGTCACGATGTGATAATGGGATATTCATTAGCGGTGCGGACAGGTGGTTCTGTCGGCGACAACGTCAGCGATATTTCGGACAGAGTTCTCAGCATTCTTAACGGGGTGTGTGAGCAGCTTGAAATCTCATGGAGTTAGCAATAACATGGGTACGATCAGTAACGGAGCACTTCATAGCCAGTTCCAGGAGTTAAGAGCGAAGTTAAAAGGCAGGACCTCTTGGAATTGCTGCCCGCGTTACGTGCTCTTGAGGTCGGAAGAGCCAATGCCTATACAAAGAGTATACAGTTTATTATATGGCGAAGGGGTTGTTTTTATATACGAGCACAATGAAAATGGATTGGAACATACTTTTTTCTCCCTTAACACTGACTCATTTTGCAGAGTTTCCTGTGGGTCTCCAACTCGGAATTTTCAATGTAAATATTCTTCCCTTTTACGAAATAGTCCACGCCTCTATTCCCTCTGCTACAGAGTACGACTGGACAAATTCCTTCATAAGATTCCTTCATAATTGTTTGCCTCTTCTTCAGACTGTCTAGTTTCGTCTGCAAGCACCCGGCTTCCTAAGCTCTACCTGCCATTCCATTTGTATATATACACAAACCACATTTCCAGAAAAGTTTGGATATTTTTCAAAATGCAATAAAAACAAAAACCTGCAATATGCTATTTCAAGTGAACATTTATTTAACTGAGAAAAGTACAAATAAAAGATTTTCAATAGTTTTACTGACCAATTTAATTGTATTTTGTAAATATGCACAAATTTAGAATTTGATGGCTGCAACACACTCAACAAAAGCTGGGACAGAGGCATGTTTACCATTGTGTTACATCACCTTTCCTTTTAATAATACTTTTTAATCGTTTTGGAACTGAGGATATAATTGTAGTAGATTTGCAATTGGAAATGTTGTCCATTCTTGCTTGATATATAAGACTTCAGCTGCTCAACGGACAATGGTCTCCGTTGTCTGATTCTCCTCTTCATGATTCACACTTAATTTTCAATAGTATATAGATCCGGACTGGCAGCAGGCCAGTCAAGCACACACTCTCTGTGTTTACAAAACCACGCTGTTGTATCCCGTGCAAAATGTAGTCTGGCATTGTCCTGCTGAAATAAGCATGGCCGTCCCGGAAAGACATACATGCAACTCACCCATGCCGTGGGCATTGATGCACCCCCATACCTTCACAGATGATGGCTTTTGCACCTTTCGCTGATAACAACCAGGATGGTCGTTTTCATCTTTGGCACGGAGAACTCGACGCTAGTTTTTTTTTCCCCGAAAACTTGCTTAATTGTGGACTCGTCTGACCACAGGGCACGGTTCCACAGTCTTTCCGTCCATCTGAGATGAGCTCGGGGCCTGAGAACTCGCCGGCGTTTCTGCATAGAGTTGATGTATGGCTTCCTCCGTGTTTAATACAGTTTCAAGTTGCATTTCTGGATGCAGCGACGGACTGTGCTAAATGACAATGGTTTCCTGAAGTATTCCCGAGCCCAGATGGCTATAATTGTCATAGTAGCATGACCATGATGCAACTGCGTATCTCGTGAGCGTGATGTAATCGTCCTGTGATGGAGGGGTGATGTCATTCCCCGCCTGTGTCAGGTCTCATGATGTACCTTTCCCGCTAGATGTCATCTGATGGCCTGTTCCAAAAGGTATAACACGGGAACACTTTGCAGTGACGCAGGTCAGATCGTCGTTTAATTCGTCAGTTACTCGGATATGCTGCGTATTCGCCTCATGATGCAGTTTTGTTTTAAAGTGGAGTTTTACTTTCAATCTTAAGTTTTTAAGGTTATTGCCGGCAGTTTCACCACAACGCTGCTAGTTTTAGTCCAGTCGGAGAGTGAGTGATTTGCCGAATTACGGATAACACTAAGGATCGAGAGAAGATGATGTCGTCAGCGGTACTACAGGGTTGTCCTTCTGGATTCTTCGTTCAAAGAGATAGCAACCTGCATCCGAGATAATCCCTGCTATAAGAGCAGGAAGGATTCGGGCAATGACATTCGCCAAGGGAAAAAGGGCAGTTCCTTTAAGCCGTTTTAATTTCTTTCGCCGTAATTCCTTCAGGTGGGCTTATTTCGGCTGGGATCAGCAGTAACATCACGTCGCCGAGGAATGTGTTACTTCAGCAAACTGACTTCTATTTGACCGTCTCAATAACTTGAATTTTTACGTTTAGCTTTTTAAGACTGTGTTCACATTTAACACTTTAATACTATGTTCGCATTTATCGCTTTATGAAATGTTCGAGTTGCCGTATAGCAGTTATCTTCCATTTAAGTTTGTCCTTTTTGTACTGTTCGATTGTGGTTGAGCAGAGTTTAAATAAATATTTCTTTGTTTATTAAAAAGAGCTGTCTCAGTTCTATATTCTTTGTTGCCGTGCCATAACAATTGGGGGCTCCCGGGATTTGTTCCGTTTTGTGCATAAATGCTTGTTTACTTTGCTGTCTGTCTTGGAAAAGGGAAATGCCCGATTCTTTTGTTTGATTGGCTTGTGGGTGGTATTCGACAACAATGAATATTGTCGACATACTAGCATCACCAGAGTTATTAGCGAAGGCGAAAAAGAGTGAAGTATCTGAGATTGCCACAGGTTGGAAATTTTGGGTTTTCCGACGGCTTCAACAAATCCTGTAATTCAGCTGAAAAATAGCAAGATATAGATCAGGGTGCTTTTGATGCAGCTGTGTTCGATAGGTTCGCTGTATGTAAAGCTGCGGTCCACTTACACCTGGAACAGGTAGCTTTAGAAAAGCTTAGAATAGAGGCTGAGTTAAAACAGAAACAATTGTAAGCTAACTTGGAACTCACTCGGTTGGAAGCTGGCAATAAAAGGAGTGAATTTGAACTGGCGACAGCGGAATTAACGTCAGGTGATCAGACCTCTGATTCTGGAAAAACGTCGCTGTTCGTCAGGGAAATAAATTGGGCCCTTCTTTGTGAGAAACAGGAGTAAGACTTTCAATATGTTTAAATTGTTGCTCTGATTTCAGAGTAGCCGAAGCAGAAATGCCCAGTGATGTTACAGAGTGTAATTAAAGGCAAGGCATAACGAGTTTATAGAGTTTTAACTGCTGAGCAAGCACGTGATTATGACATTGGGAGGCAGCATATACTGAAATTTAAGAACTGGTTCTGGAAACATATAGGGAAAAGATTCAAAAATTTGAAGAAATATTTTGCCAAAACATGTCGAGTTTGCCTAGGGTGAAGCTGAGCGGTTTAAGAGATGGGTCTAAAATGTAAATAGGGACTATAACAAATTGAAAGAGTTGATTTTAATGGAGGAATTTAAAAGGAACATCGCTGTTTGAAGTAAGGACATCCGTACATGAGGGGAAAACAATTGTCCCTTTCAGGAGTCTGCTAAATTAGCTTATGAGTATGCTTTTTACACACCTATATATGCATAACCCTTGGTTTACTTGGTTGAAATTACTATATTACGTACTTACTAATAAAATAGTGATTGTTTACAGCAAAACCAGACTCCAGGTGTGTTCCACTGTAGCTGAAACTTTTACAGTGTTGCTTGCACGTAAGAGGTACTTTCCCCAGGCTGAGCATTCTTCTAATACCTCAGCAGACTCCGTCTTTTGTTCTCACAGTTTTCTATATGTTCTTAAAAAATATTTCCTCTTCTCGAATTTCCTTATCGTTCAAGAACGAACTGTCGCATTTCTATCACACATTTATCATTTCTCCGGCCAGATTTCTAATTGGACTTTTACCAAGCTCCCTTAACATCGACAACTCAATCCCATTACTATCGTCTGCAAGTGTGTTTATGAGCCCCGCCCATTTTCATCCAGGTTAAACACCATTAGATTTCCAACAATTGTCTCATGCAGAATGGGTGCCCTCCGCAACTGTTCTCTATACTCTTTATTAAAGCCATGCTATCCAATGCAAATCGATTTTATGTCTCAGCCTACAGGAGCAGGTTTTTCTCAAAAGTCTTACTTCCAGTCTAATCCCAACGGTCGGACTCTTGCTGGCGCAATGTTTCACGGTCCGAGCGATCCTGCTAATGGGACAATTAACAATGACCAATTAACCTATCAAGAAACAGGTGTTTGATCTATGGGAGGCATCAGGAGTACGCCGAGGTAATCACGGATTATAGGTACAGGCGGGATATGAGTAGAGCAGCGAATACTCAACCGGAGAAGGAGAAAGCTTCAAGCTACGAGGGAATTAAATAAATAAATATAAGTCATGTACCCCCTCCTCTGCAATCACCTGCCACACATACCGAAAGTATAATTCGACAGATAGGATCACCAATAAAGGTCAAATCAAGTCAAGTCAAGTCAGGTCAGTTTTTATTGACATTTCGACCATTACTGCTGGTAGAGTACATAGTGAAAACAAGAAGTTTTTCAGGACGATGGGTCTACATGAAACAATAAAAAAATCTACAATAAACTATGTTAAACAACACAGAAACTACACTAGACTACAAACCCTCCCAGGACTGCATAACGTTCACAAAACAGTGCAGGGGTTACAATAAATAGTAAACCAGTCAATAGCCAGAGAAGTGAGCAATAAGCTGGAGTCAGTCCAGACTCTGAGTATTGAAGATTCTGATGGCTTTAGAGAAGAAACTGTTACATAGTCTGATCGTGAGAGCCCGAATGCTTCGATGCCTTTTGCCAGATGACAGGAGGGAGAAGAGTTTGTATGAGAGGTGCGTGGTGTCCTTCAGAATATAGTTCCCTTTCCGAATGCAGCGTATGGTGTAAATGTCTGTAATGGCGAGAAGAGAGACCCCGATGATATTCTCAGCTGACCTCATTATCTGCTGCAGGATCTTACGATCCGAGATGGTGTAATTTCAGAAACAGGCCGTGATGCAGCCGCTCAGGATGTTCTCAATACAACCCCTGCAGAATGTGATGCGGATGGGGGAGGAAGATGGACATTCCTCAGCCTTCGCAGAAAGTAGAGACGCTGCTGGGCTTTCTTTGCTATGTAGCTGGTGTTGAAGGACCAGGTAAGATTCTCCGCTAATTGAACACCAAGAAATTTTGTGCTCTTAAAGATCGCTGCCGAGGCGCTGTCGATTTCCAACGGAGAGTGGCCGCTCGGTGCCCTCCTGAAGTTAGCAACCATCTCATTTGTTTCGTACAGGTTCTTGGCTCTGTATCCGGCCCTTTGCCGTTGCCCCTCCTCTGGCTGAAACACAGGCGCTCTTGGAACCAATAGTCCTCCCCAGAGGAAAGAAATGGAACTACATCTGGCCTACCTGAGCAGGCAATCAGAAGACACGGAAGGCCGGCAGGACAGAAGGGTCGTATTGCGATGGTGTGGGCAAGGCTTCGCATGCAAATAAGGGAAGAATCACCCACTTGGTTGACCAGAGGGAGTCATTACAGGGAAGCCGTGAAGAAGGTAGACTGGAAGGATCAGAGTGGAGACAGACTGGGGCACTCCCTGATCAAATTTGTGAATGGAAGGGTGGAGTGCGGGAGCTATTCAGGGAAGTCCACAGTCACATTGGAACTGCAAATGCCACTGAAGAAATGGGATATATTGGTGCGTTACTGAGGATTAATGATCTCCTGACAACGACGAGAGAACATTGTCATAAGACGAAAGGGAGATTTCACCGTCTCCTTGAACTGCAGCCTGAACCTGGTCTGGGCCACGGCGTAAAGGGCCGTGTTGCTGCAGCAGTTCAGCGGCTGAAACATGTAGCCCAAATCCAGCAGAACATTCGGGGGTTTAGCTTTAAAATAAACATACAGGCTATCCCATACAGAATAAACCATCAGCAGCGCCTACAGCAGGAGGAAATTCCCCGACATCACCAGCAGTAACAGGAGGGATTGCGTGCGGTTCTTCATCTCCGGGTCGGCGGGCGTCTCGCCATCGCGCGAACCACGGAGTCTCCTCCGGGCTCGGCTGGCC
>JAUOBT010035451.1:0-11801 GCA_032362145.1 Hypanus berthalutzae
ATTTAAACATCCCCATAATACCAAATGAGACACTTGCAAAACAAAGTGAAGAGACAAGCAATTAGACATAACAGGTAAACAATCCAAGGAACAATGAATACCCAGGAGGTGACACTGAGAAAACACAGTCCACATGCTAACTGAAAACACTTCTCTTTTTTTAAAAAAAACGACCCCTGGTTGTGACACCAAGATGGGTTATAAACTCTTGGAATTCTTCACCTTGGAAGGAAATGGATATCCAGTGTTTGAAAAGTCTGAAATCTTTTGACATTGGACACAATGAAACTTAGAGGTAATGTTGATTGGACAGCAAAGTGGACTTAAGGCATGCTATTATCTGTGAATTTACTCAATAGTAGAGCAGCCATGACCTACTCCTGCCTCTAGTTATTACATTCCTAGGTGCAGGTTTCTCTCACATTCTTCTTCACTAAAGTTACAAGAATTGTTTCCTGAGTAATTTTAGGCAGATATAGCCTCCTGCTTCCTTCTTCTTCTTGCAGTTCAGGCTTCTTTTCATGTACTTTGCATCACAAAGGAAATAATATTAAAGAATATGTTTAACAGTAGCTGGCTTGTTTCAGTCAGAATACATCCTTCAGTGTCTATTAGAACTGTCCTTCCAGAGTTTTGCAAATTGAAACAGCTCTAGATGATAGCAAATACATATAGATTCATAGCAACAAACAATAGAATACAAACAACAACTGATTCCTTCTTAGTATTGTCTTATAAGGAATCAGTGGAAGAACTTTCCTCACTGAACAATGTATTGTTAAAAGAGGACATTAGCTGGAGAGCTAAGCTAATTGGCAGCCCTGGTATCAAATATGAATTATATGCCGACTGACAGTGTAATAATTTGTGGATGCTTTGTGGATACACTGCATTCTCAAATCTGGTGTGTCTTGACCCACAAGTATGTGCACACCTTTCAAATGCTCTTTTGGAAGTTTAAATGCCAAAAAAAACTATTACAATTCTGAATTTCACTGTCCTTGAGTTTAGGTATCAATGAGTTACTTATATTTAGGATTATGTTCATTCTGCTGGTGGGCCAGTACGAAGCTCTCTTAATTCTTCTGGCTTAAAACAATGTTCAAAGAGCACTTTATTTACCATGAAGCAATTCTTGCTTCCCTTTTCTGAAACCTAGAATGCCTGAATGAGTAGGGAATACTGCAGCTGGACAGAAGAAAAATAACTCAGTGGACGTAATAAGATATTTAGATTAGTAACTGCAAACCAGGGCAAACAGGTCACCCACTTCTTGGTCTGCCATGTTAACATTTGAAATGAGCAGTTCCAATTTAGCTCTCTGCTGTTTTGCACTTTTTCATCCCATAAGAGCCAAGCCTATCATTTTGAAAGCAAAAATTCTCTCATAAATGTCAAAATTATCTGATAGAAAATAATAAATGCTGCTGAATTGCAAATTTCTTATCATACTTTATATGGATGATAATGAATTTGAGATATGCTTAAATTGATAAAGATATGCTCTTGATGAAGTGTCAGAAGGATGCAGATTTGTTGTTAGCTTTCTAAATCAATTGACACAGTAACAGGGTTTCAGCATTGGATACCTCTCTTTAAATAGATCCAGTGAACTAGTGTCTTTCTAAGCATTACTCAAAAGCTTATCATATTCCATTTGGTATTTGAATACCTTCAGCATTAACATCTTTATAATCTCTAATCATTGCTCCTAACCAGAATTTCTTCAGCTATCTTAAATTGAACTAATTAATACAATCATAACTGATTTTGATGAAAGTCTCTTCTTCATCAAGTATTCTTTAAAGATTTTTAAAAATTCCTGTTAGAGGCTTGACCTTCCTATATCTGCTCTTCATCATAAAATCATTGAAATTCATTGAAGAACTATTCAGTGCATAATATCCACAAAGAACTAACCCGTGATCATCCAAAGACTTTTTAATGTCAGTGAAGTCCTGGGAGGGCAAAGATATTTTCCTCAACTCCCCTATACCAATCCCTTAAATTGATGATTCTACTTACAGGTCACTTGACAAGGGAATTGACTTCTTTTTCTCCATTATTTTTAATCTCCCCTCATAATTTAATATAGCTCACTAGACTTCCCTCTGTCCCCACTGCTTCCATGAAAACCCCTTCCAAGCCAATTCTTCCTCATAATTGAAATCCCCGAACCCTGGCAATGCTTTTACAAATCTCCTCTGTAACTTTCATTGTTGGAGGTATTTCCTTCCCGAGATGTGGTGTCCAGAACTGGATGTGTACTTCAACCTTCTCATTATGCACTTTTGTTCAACTTAAATTCATCCCCTGTATTTTCAGAGCATTTTAGAATCTAGGACATATCCTGCTCTGTGATAAAAATACAGTACCTTGCAAAAGCCTTAGGCACACATATGTACAGCTGGGGTACCAAAGACTTTTGCACAGAAATGTATTTGTCAACATGGAGTGCAAAGTGAGTTTGTAATCTAGCGGGAGGAAAGGATGTTGGGAATGGCGAGGGTGGGGTGCCACGGAAAGGTGTGGGACAGGTGGCAGGTAAGGAATGCCTGGGGCGGGGTGTGGTGTGGGTACAGATACATCCAGCCCTGATATACCAGGGAAGGTCATTACAGAATGTCTCTTTGGTGCTTCCTTCTTCCTCCCCTTTCCCTTCCCTTTTTCCCAACCATGATTTCCCTCACCCTGCCCCTACCCACTCTCAGTCCACAATGGAGACCCATATCAGAATCAGGTTTATCATCACTCACATATGTCATGAAATTTGCTTTTCTTGTGGCAGCAGTAAACTGAAATACATAAAATTACTACAGTACTATGCAAAACTCTTAGGCATCCCATCAATATATATGTATCTATGCCTAAGACTTTTCCACAGTAATGTACCTTTAAAGACTCCCTACATAATTCATTGTTCTAAATTCTACATCATTTGCTTTCATTTTTTCTATCAAAGAACTCTTTATGATGCTCAGAATTCTGTATCTTTTACTGTATGAATGCTAACAAAGCTAGCAAAAATAACTCTAATTAAGGGAAATATAATTTATACACTCAGTTATACGCATAATCTAAGTTAAATTACAGGCACATGTAATAACCAACAGTTAAAACAACCTTAGGGATTAAGTGACTGTTACAGATATTCCTGCTTCTTTTGTTGTGAACGTCATTTTAAATCCCTAATTATATTAGTTATATATCCAATATTTCCTTCTTAACATGAAGCCAACTGAAATGCATCATTCAGTGACATTTCCTGACATCTGAAAGCCCATCTGATTTTAGTGCTCAGTTTGTTTCACTTGAGGTCCAGGAAAGGCAAAGAGATTTACTTTTTATCTCTAGGACACAGAGCATAAGGAATAAAACTTTACATCACCTGCCTTTCCAACTTCTCTGGTAGTTGTGCTCCTTTGTTTCTCTTGCTCTGCCCATCATTTATCTTTGATTGACTCTTATCTTTCCACTTCCTTTATGATCTGTTGTCCTCTTATTTATGGTTTTCCTATTGACCCAGATTTTCCCTTAATGCTCTCCTATTCAAAAATCATTCTGTTAGTTTTAAGTCTGTTGCAAGATTTTTTTTCTGTTCTCTTTAGCACAATTTGCTCCTTTGCCCATGTCTTTTTTTTACTCTATGCCCAGATTTCCAGAGTTTCTTGACTTGGTGTAATTGTTCAACCTGATAAACTATCTCTTACCTCATCCGTTGACCATAGTTGTTTAAATACACTGAATTAGTACATTATATATAATTATACATAATATTTATACATATAATACAAATAATTATACATTATTTATAATACATTATAGAGGGTTATTTCTGGGTTGAGCAAATGGATCCTTGAACACTCCCATCTATTTTACTGTTGGTTTATCCATGAGCATTTTAACTGAAAGTTCTTCGATTAATTAATTTCCTATCCTATGAAGTTTCCCATGGATAAATATAAAAACTTAGATTAAAATCTAGTATTAAATTTCATTATATTCTTACCAATAATGTGATCTGAGGGACAACTTATTATGCAGAGGATGGTACACAAATGGAACAAGCTGTCAAAGGCAAACACAATATTTAACAGACACTTGAATAGCTACGTGGAAAAGAAAAGTTTAGAAGGAAATTGACTGAACATGGGCAACTGGGACTAGTTTAATAGATATATTAGTCAGCATGGATGAGTTGGGCTGAAGGGCCAGTTTGTGTGTTTTATGATTCTATGACTATTGAGTACAAAGATTTTCATTATTCATCAGGTTTTCACTAACTTTGGCTTGTGACTCATATTCTATAGGGTCCGATCCCTTACATGATCTAAAATACATTGGGTCAGATTGTTTAATATATTCATCCTGATACTTTGTACGTATGGAAGTCAGTCAGTTAACAATGAAAATATTCAACATTGGTGAGGAAATGTTGGGGAAGTGCAAACAGGCTAAATAAGTGGACAACCATTATCCAGTCATGTCTTAGGACCATTAATGTCCAAAGGACAAGTCAGAATATTGAACACCATTTGAATTTGTATAGAATTAAATTAAAGACAGGAAAAGAAACAATAGATTTACAGAGAAAAAGCAAAGAGAAAGCACTCAGAAAATCTTATGATGCTTTAAGTTTTTTAACTGAAATATGACTTCATTCAATGGCAGAGAAATTTGGTAATGTAAAAGCTTACATGTTATTAAAAGAATACATAGGCAAGAATAGGCAATTCCTCCCTGCATATAGCATGACATTTCTTCAAGTGTGCTGTCTTCTATTGTATGTGTTGGTACAGGATCAGCTGGTTGAGTGGTTTTGCAACAACAACCTTGCCTTCAATGTCGATAAGACCAAAGAACTGATTCTGGACTTCAGGAAGGGTAAGTCGAGGGAACACACACCAGTCCTCTTCAAGGGATCAGCAGTGGAAAGGGTGAGCAGTTTCAAGTTCCAGGTGTCAGCATCTTTGAAGATCTGTCCTGGGTCCAACATATTGAGGCTCAACAGCATCTATATTACATTAAGAGTTTGAGCAAACTTGGTATGTCATCAAAAACTCTCACTAATTTCTGAGGAGTATTCTAACTGGATACATCACTATCTAATATGGAAGGGCTACTGCAGAAAGTTGCAAACTCTGCAAGCTCCATCATAGGCACTACCCTCCCCAGCATCAAGGACATCTTCAAAAAGGCAGCATCCATCATTAAGGATCCTCATCACACAGAACGTGCCCTCTTCTCAGTGTTACCATTAAGGAGGAGATATAAGAGCCTGAAGACACACACTCAATGTTTTAGGGACAGCTTTCTCCCCCCTGCCATCAGATTTCTGAATGGACACTGAACCAATGAAGATACCTCACTCTAATTTTTGCTTTCTTTTGACACTACTTATTTTATTTAATTTTATATATAAATGTTTATATAAATATTTACATTATTATTGTAATTTACAGTGTTTTTTATTTTGTATTGCACTCTACTGCTGCCACAAAGCAACAAATTTCACAACATATTATATGCTAGTGATATTAAACCTGATTCTGATTCTGATTCCCACAGGCATGTAGATTCTTAGATTCTGGCAGTCTGCATGAGCAACCAAGAACAGAATACTGCAGTGAAAGACCAGCATCAATATCCAAGAAACTAATGGATACTTCGTTTTACTTTTATTTGTTTCTTGACGAATTTTATGAAGTTACACATTTATTTCTTTTATTCTTGGTTTTGCCTACATCATAGGCACTTTTGCCTTATCTGAATGGTTAACCTCTCAATGGGGTCCTGTTGTTTTGTAGCTTCTAATAAACAAAGCAACTAAGATGGTAACATCGTGATTTTTTTGTTTTAACTGCACAAGTTAAATTTCTAATTTATCCAATAATGGTGCTGATAAACTTGGTACCATTTTCACTCTAAAGTTCAAACCACTGTTTTGTGCAGTTGGCCTGAATGCATTTAGGTATTCATTAGTTATATTATTACCAATTTATTGGAAGTATTTTCTGCAGAAAGATCGTTTGCAACTGCATTAAAATGATAAATAGGAAACATAGACTTAGATGAGCAATTTGTGTGTGATGGCCCACTTGCTTATGCTGCAGTCAAGTTGAATGATGTTAGCCACATGCCTTCAGTGCAGGGAATTCATTTTGTGATGGTTTTACAACTTATTGCTACAAAAATGCTGGAGTTAAGTGGTCCAAAGTATTATCACTATGCCTTTTTCTTCTTAGATTATCTTTTTGCAGGCTTCTGACTTTAGTATGCAGAGTGTACCCACACTATTATTATCATGACCTTATATATTGTAAGTGGCGGCTTGAGAGATTTTGTAGGATTGGTGTCCCTTGCTTCATATTTTTCTCATTTCACACAGAATGTGAATTGAGGGAACCCAGTGAAGAAAAAATGTTAGCTACTTTTTTGTAATGTTTACAATCTATTCTATATGAATGTTCTTCTTAGAATTCCTGTGCATTTCAAATGTCTTGTGCTATTTCCTTTTGCTAAAGATGGGTGCAAGGCTTTTTTATGAACTCATCTATCTAATGTTTTCTTTAAATACCTGAATGTTAAGGCTGATTGTGCAGAACATGAAATTAAAAAAAACATACTGTCCAGTATTTACAGACTTTATACAATTGAAACAGACTCAGGTCTCTGGTCCTCAAGCTGGTCTAAAGATTTATTTTATTTATTTATTGAGATCTATTGCCAAACAGGCCCTTCTGGCCCTTTCAGCCATGCCATCCGGCAACCCTAGCCTAATCACAGGACTATTTTTCATAATCAATTAACCTACCAACCAGTACGTTTTTGAACTGTGGCAGGAAACTGGAGCACCCAGAGGAAACCCATGCGGTCACGGGGAGAATGTACAAACTCCTTACAGACAGCAGTGGGAATCGAACCCAGGTCACTGCTACTGTAAAGAGTTGTGCTAACTACTACACTCCCAAATTTAGGCAAAGGTAATGAAGCAATCAGTAATCTGAAAGGTTTCCATAACCCACAACTGGGGAGAGAAATGTTGTTTTCTGGCTAAGCATTGCTTGATGAAGGTATTCATAAATGGATCAGCAATGTCATTATTAATTGTTATATTTTCTGCTGTCAAAACCATTACATATTGATGTTTTCACCAAAGTTCAAGTTCAAAATACAAGTGATGTCAATGATAACCACGGCACAACCAATCCAAAATTTATCAAGTTGTCAAAAAACACTATGAATACAATGACATGATGTATGAAGAGCTCACGAAATGTTAATACAACAAGGTTTACAACATTACATGTTATTGCTAATTGTATGTTCATCTACAAAATAAAAATTAATAAAAATTGTGTAAATAAAAATTAGGGTTCTAAGGTTATCTGAGATCTTAGTGTGGTTAGTAGTCAATATCTTGACAGGTAAGACATTGTGAAGAGCTTGGCATGATAAAACCAGCCAGCAAGCATGATATGCTTGCTTAGTCACCAGCTACCAGGTCTCTTCAATTGAGTTGACTTCTGTTGTTGGCTCCACAGGTGGGGGATTCTGAACTTGCTAAAAACCACCTATCATGCAGGGTTGTGCATGAGTACTCAAATGTATAATAAAAAGCTGTAGAGAAAAAGAAATAAATACAAGAGTTGAAAAGGAAGCTGAATGCAAATTAATGCCACTCTCTACATATTTATGTAGAAATTTTAAACAGATTTGCCTTCCATCTCATCAGTATTGGTTGCCTCTATTTTGACCATTTGAGTATTGATTCAGTGTACTTCCATAAGCATTTGACCTTTATGTTTAATGCAGTAAATAGTTTCGGGCCTGTTATTGTCCATTGGCTTTTGGATGTTTAATTATTAAACTCAGCTGAGAGATTAACCAGAGAAAGCAGCAGCAGCAGAATAGACTGAGCTGCAGTTTTTCTCTGGCAGAGCTTTGATAGCAGAAGGATAAACTATATGGCATCAGGATCTAGAAGCACAAAACATCTGTTGCCTCTAGAAACGTAGACACAAAATTACCCAGAGAATATTTTTTGACAAATTTTGGATAATCCCATTCTGTTTTATTTTTGCGTTATTAATAGTTTATTTGCATCTATTTACATCTTACAAACTACCAATAAACACAGATTGAAGTTGTTGGTGTGCCCGAACCATGTAAAAAATATGGAACAAATGGCAATTATGTTGGTTGATTCTAAATATCAAAATGTGGAACTAAATGTCAGTGTTGGCTTTTCTCCATTACATTGCATTTCTCTCAAGTAAGGTGGGAAATCAGGGGGGTGGTGTTGAAGAACATATTACTTCAGATATTTTTGTTCTATTAAGTTTTTGTATTTGAAGTGAGAGATGATTTTAAGAAGAGTGCATAAGTGTGAATGGTTAGAAATACTACAGTAATGGTGGGATGACAGTATCTATCCAGTTACCTCATGGTGCTCATACTGTTACCATAACTGTGATGGTGATCTATTAAAAATAGTTATATTGCTATAAAGCCTGAAGTAACATGTTAAGAGATAAGGCAAATGACACTGCTTTTTCTTTGCATTTTTTCTACTTTCACTTAATCCTGATGAAGGGTCCCAAAGGGCCTTGGCCCTAAGCATTTCTCTCCAAATATGCTGCCTGACCTGCTGCGATCCCTTAGCATTTGTGCATTGCTCCAAATTTCAGCATCTATTGATTCTCTTATGTATATTTTTTTCTTTCTGTTTACCTGCCTGGTCCTGCAACAAATCAAGTATTCCGCAATTTATTTTGAGAATAATCATATTTACCTCAGTGCATGTGACAATAATGAACCAATTTATCAATGTGTTTGTGCTTTGGGAGGGAAAGAGACAGAGGGCAGCAGCAAGTCAGGACATCAATTTAGAAACACAAAAACTGCCATTAATGTAGAATCTTTTTACAGAGCAAAGGTGACCCACTGTCCAACAAGACACAGACAGGTCTTCTATCATATCTGACAAGAGCAGAAAATTATAAAGGCAAAAAGAGAAGTTTCGAGAGTAAATTCCAACTTTGCATGTGGGACTGAGTCACTCTATAGGATTCTGGGGGATTTCCTATACTTTAAACTGACAAACAGTTTTATTAGACAACTTGGAATGAAAGAATGTGTATCCTTTTGTGTATGTCTGTATCCAGATATCAAACTAGTTCTAAACCATTCGTCACTATAACTACATTAAGAAATATGTAGAGAGTGGTTGGGCAAATACATAAACATAAAGCGGTACTGACTCAATATTACATCCTTTTTTTATTTTATCTGTTAAGTCAGATATGGAATCATAGTTTAATGTCTCAAACAAAAATCAGTACCCTTTGACAATGCATTATTCTTTCAACTTGGAACTGGAGTAGCAGTCAAGATCTTGTGAGGATGACTTTCCTTCTCATTCAGAGGGAACATGGTGATCAATCTTGGTTTTGAGTTGCTGAAATGATTGCAAGACATTAATATGTCCTGCCATTAACCATTGGTAGAGTGGACATAAGTAGAATTTCTTTTGAGGGTGCAGTTGGCCAAGATATTGTATTGAGCCACCAAATTGGGAGATTTGCAGAGAGACCAAGAGACAAGAGATAGAAAAAGTAATGGAGTCAAACAATAGAGAATGAGATGGAAGATTTGGCATTAGATATATAAATTTAAAGCAATTAGCATGGGTTTCAGAGTTAACAGAAGCACTGTGTTTGGTGATTTGGATTGCACTGCCTGGAAGAATAAGAAAGATATTCAACAGCAACATTCAAAGGAAGTTTAATGGTCATGTAAATATGTCTAAATATTTTTAAAGACATTGTGGGAAAGAATGGGGAACAGGAGGAAATAGGATTTACTAAACAGCTCTACTGAAGAATATCACATATTTCAAACAGAAAGTTTAACTGAAACTTATCACACTTTTCTGAGTAAGAATGAGGAATAATTCGATATTTAAAGCAATATACCATTTATTTGAATTGGAGAAAAAAACTGAGGTCCTCCATTGGTCAGGGACGACCATGATTGTTGCATTCCAGCTGTCTACATAATATGCAAGCCAGGGCAGTTTCCTATTAAGCAGGTTCCCACTCTCCACACAGCTGATGAATTCAAAGGAACAGCACAGCCCGATACAGAGAGAAAATTATCTGATCAATAAAATCTTTATTTAGTCAAGTTATTACATTCTACTTGAGTTTTCTTAGTGGAATATGACTTGTATGTATTTGCAAGAAAAGGAATTAATTCCTTCAGTTCTATGTCAGTATTCAGTAATCCATAGTGTCCTACCTGGTTACATTCAATTTATGGGCAAGAGTATGAGTAATGGCCTTGACGTTGTAAGTCTGAAGTGAATAAATGAGCTCATTTTCACAGCACTTGCAGATTTTTGCGTGTTGTTTCAAATGGCAATTTACAGTAATGAGGCAACTGAAACAATCTTCCTCTAGTGGAACTGGCACACATGTAAACATGTAAAGCAATAACATTGCATTTGAGACACGGCTATTAATTTGTCTCCATCTTGATACACGTACATCATCAGTTCAGTACATAAAAACTGTGCTTTTAAATTTCAAAGTCTGCTTAGAATAATTAATTCAATGTTACATCGTATGTAAAAAAGTAAAATAAATAGAAAGCTGGAAGTAAACTGGAAAGAAGATAAATCCATCAGAAGATCAGAAGCATTCCAAAGTTTCCAATAATAATTAAACTTAGAAGTGAAAGGTTACATATTTGTAGAAGTTAGTGTTAGTTTTCAGTGCCTGAGAGGTTGTTAGGCAAGGATAAAGATGTTAGGCCATCATAAATCCACAAAATTTGAATGAACAATCTCTAACATTCAAAGTGTGTTTTGATGGCATGAAGTAATGTACTGGAACTTTACATCCTTCATGTATTTATCATTGAATGTCTCACAAGGTACTGAGAAGATGGCATTAATTGAAGATCTGTTGCAGGCTTATGGAGTGGCAGGGGGAATCTTATACCACTTCAGTTTCTGTGTTTAGCCATACATGGAAGACAGATCTTGCAGCAAAACTGGTGCAATAAATAATAGTGATGCTGACAGCTTCATCATTATTCTCGCTGCAAAATATGGGTCATTAAGTTTTATATTTTGCACTTTCCTGCAAATTCTGACATGTTTAATTATGGTTAAATATTTATGTCACTCAGGCAAATGTATCAATTGTGCCATTTAGGACATAGCCAATTAATCAGGGGAAGCTCCATAGATAAGACATTACAATGCAGTAAATATAAAGTTGAAAGTTAGAATTATGTCATAAGGAATGTAATTAAAAATGTGATTATACAGCTTATACTTTATTGGAATGTGACCTCATATTTACAATGAAATTCCCCTTAGAAGTTTCATTGCATTGTGTGGTAGCTGTGATATATTGCTAGTTTGCTGTGTGTAGTGTGATTTATGCTGTGTGTGCATTCAGTTATGATGCTGGAGTAGTAGAAACATTGACACCTATAGGACTAATTTTAAGGTTTGCTTATTGCTCTATCCTCTCTGGCCCACATTTCGGATGGAATATAGAAGAAATCCGTCCTGTTTTGTCTGGGAATTGGACAAATCCCAGATCCAGTATCATCCTTCATTGCTTTTTCAAAATGAAAACACAGTGCCTCATAATTTTACCACACTGCTGAAACTGTTCAAAACGAGCTAGCTACCCACCTGGTGCCCAGAACACGGCCTATTTTGCAAATTTGTTGATCTAATTGAGAGGCACATTCAGACAGTTCCTTTTGATTTCGAGGTGATC
>JAUOBT010035651.1:0-17522 GCA_032362145.1 Hypanus berthalutzae
GAGGTCTCACCAGGGCTCTGTACAAATGCAAGAGGATTTCCCTGCTCCTGTACTCAATTCCCTTTGTAATAAAGGCCCACATTCCATTAGCCTTCTTCACTGCCTGCTGCACTTGCTCATTCACCTTCAGTGACTGATGAAGAAGGATTCCTAGATCTCTTTGTATTTCTCCCTAACCTAACTCTACAGCTTTCAGATAATAATCTGCCTTCCTGTTCCTACTCGCAAAGTGGATAACCTCACACTTATTCATATTAAACGTCATCTGCCAAGTATCTGCCCACTCACCCAGCTTATCCAAGTCATCCTGAATTCTCCTAACATCCTCATCACATGGCACACTGCCACCCAGCTTAGTATCATCAGCAAATTTGCTGTTGTTATTCTCAATGCTTTCATCTAAATCGTTGAAGTAAATCGTAAACAGCTGTGGTCTCAATACCGAGCACTGTGGCACCCCACTAGTCACCACCTGCCATTCCGTGATTCCGCTACCCTTTGCTTTCTATCTGCTAGCTAGTTTTCTATCCATGTCAATGTCTTCCCCCCAATGCCCTGAGCTTTGATTTTACCCACCAATGTCCCATGTGGAAAATGCGGCCTCTCCAAATGCATTACCCTTTAACTGGTTGGGCAGGCGACAGCGGATCTGATGGTGGTTATAGTTTTAGGTTATGTGCAAGAGACCAACAATATCTACATTTATTCCAGATCCCTGCTCACCAGTCCTGTACTTTTTTTCTTGTGACGAAGGACTGTTCTGTTTGGTTTATGGTCAGTTTTACCTTCGATCGTTTCATCGCAATATGTTGTTGAAAGTTTAGGGAACGATACTGCATTGAGAGAACAGCAACGCTGATTATGGTGACGTAGTTTATAGTGAGCTGCGGAAGAAGTGTATCATTTTACTTTGCTTTTGAACCTTACGTCATTATTGACAACATGCCGTGGCGTTGCGCCCTCACAAATGAATACGCTACTTCACCACTGTGGAAAGGATTAGAATTACTGGATAGCATTTTAATATCATTGCTACCAATTGGCTTAATTCTAGTGTTCAATGGGTTAACGGTAAGACATATTATAGAGGCAAATAGAGTCCGCAGAGGCCTTCGGACCAACAGTGATCATCAGAAATCAATTATTTTGTTGTTTGCTATATCAGCTAATGTCATAGTATTGTGGACGCCGTATGTAGCTCATTTCCAGAAATGGCAAATGCAAAACGATTTTTCTGAGGACAAATATTTGACTTATCCACTATAGATACAACAACAATTTGGACTCATGTTGCAGTTTCTCAGTATGTGTACCAATACATGTATCTATACACTGACACAGAGGAAATTCAGAAAAGAACTGAAGAATGGAATAAAGTATGTGTTTAAATTAAATGGCCACCTGAGCAGATAACGCCCAGATCGAATTGCAAGTCAGCGGATTTTTCGAATAAAACAGTGTTAAAAATGAACAGGTTTGTCATGAAATCTAACAATCATTTTCCTCGTCATCCTGATATTGCAAAAAAAAAACCTGAAAGATTACATACTTCATGCAGTTGAGATAGGAAACTGGGCAAACGTTCAATGAGCTGGCGTGATTGTTAAAATCGTTTAAGTCCACCCCAAACTATCACAGACAATTGACAATCGCAAGGGCAGGAATGGCTTCTAGAGTTTCCCGGGTTCAGATGTTTCAACATGGAGTCCGATAAAAGACATTAGAGGGAGTAGTGTTGAAACGCAGGAGAGACTGATAGCACACAGCAGCAGAAAGGGGAGCAACCGTGAAGAGATTGTCTATTGGTTGAGTAGATATCAGAGCAGAAAGGGTGCAATCACTGTTTTGTGAGCACACTGTACGTACTAGAGACTCACACCCCATCACCGAAAATAAAATATATTGTCATGGCTTCTCTCTACTGTTACCTGCTGAATTGGGGGTACATTACACAGCATCCACCCAAACTTGAATACCCTGTTTGGCGGGGCCGAAAGCTGATTCCCCTGGACGAACGTAAGCGGGCAAGCCTGGTGGGTTACAATGTATACAGAAGCAGCGTGCAGTTATATTTTCCACAGGTTCCATTTTAACAAGGTGCTGTCACAGGCAACGTAACCTTCACTAAAATTCATTGGCACTTCCTTACGTTAAAGGGTTTGAATACGACTGAATTTCGCAGTAGCGTCCAGAAAGAAGTCCTGGCACAATTTGCGGACACGCGGACGAGAGAACAGACCCTCCTGGATCCTGTCCCAGAAAATGAAACGGACCAGGTAATAGATCTCTTCGTGGGTCAACTATTTAAAATATCCTATAACTACACCAGGTTTAGAAACAGACAGTATTTAATTGGAGCTATTTGCTAAGAACTTAGGAGCCGAATTTGGGAAAGGGTATGTGCCTTGAAATGCTCAACAGGTGATTCTTAATCGATCACTTGCGTTGTGCTTCAGTATGGTATTGCATTGAGGCGAGGAAAGAATGCTAGTGTAAAGTAAACGTGGTTGACAAGCGATATTCAACATCTCGTCAAGAAGATCAGAGAAAGGTCAGTCAGGGCTATGGAATGGCACAAAGTAGCCAGGACGGAAATTAACAATAAACTTAGAAAGGGACATAAAGCGGCATTTGAGAGTCGCATTTCGGTCCTTGAAGAACAGGAGGGTGACGAGATGGAGGATGAGAGAGATGAGAGACAATCTCCAGACGTGGAGTTATTAGTGAAGGTGAAAACAAATGATGTATTGGAGATTTCTATCAGTAGGAACTTGAAGGTATTTCGAAAGGTACAACAAAGATTGTATATCAGAGAAAAATCGCGGAACACAATATAGTTTCGGGTGTGTTTGATGTATCGGTTTTTGATCGGTTTTCTGTGAGTAAAGCAGCGATTCAATTACAGTCAGAACAATTAGCGATGGAAAAGTTAAAAATAGAAGCTGAATTAAAACAGAAGGAATTGCAAGCTAAATTGGAATTAAGTCGATTAGATGCTAAAAATAAAAATAAACATTTGTAAGCTAACTAGGAAATACGTAGGTTAGAAGCTAAGGATAAACAGAGGGAATTTGAACTTAAGATAGCGGAGTTAGTCTCCTGGTTCTAGAAAAAAACATTTGTTGTTAGTCAGGAAATTCAACTGTTCCCTCCACTGAGTGAAACAGATGTAGAGAAATATTTTCAACATTTTGAAACGATTGCTCTGATTTCAGCGTGGCCGAAAGAGAAATGGTCAGTGTTGTTGCAGAGTGTAAATAAAAGCAAAGCATAACAGGTTTATACAGCTTTAACTGCTGAACAAGCGCATGATTATGCTGTTGTAAAGCAGTACATATTGAAGGTGCATGAGTTGGTCTCAGAAGCTTATAGAGAAAGATTCGGATATATGAAAAAATCTGTGGAGAAAACGTGTGTGAAATTTGCCTATGATAAAGCTCTGTGTTTTGAGAGATGGGCTTCCTCTAAAAATGTAAATTGTGGCTACAATAAATTGAAAGAGCTGATTTTAATGGAGGTGTTTAAAAGGAGAATTCCTGATGAGATAAGGACATATTTAAATGAGAGAGACACTGCTACATTGCTTGACTCCGCTAAATTAGCTGATGAGTATGCTTTAATTCATAAGAATAAATTTCCTCAGGGTAGAACGTTTCAAAGGAAAAATAACATAGAGAATCAAGGAAAATCAGAAATTAAATCAGGACTTAGTGAGAAAGGTAAAGTGGAAGGAAAACCTATGAAGGAAAGATAATTTGGTCCAATTTGTAATTATTGTAAGAAACCTGGTTATGTAATAGATTACTGTTTCCGATTGAAAAAGAAAGAGAAGGAAGTAGCCACAGATGCTTGTGAGCAACATACGGAAACACCTATTAAAATCACAGCGGTTGATAAACACAAATGGGGTTAGAGTCTGACCAAGTTAAAAGGGGATATAATCATTTTACAACTGAAGAGTTTGTATCCTTGAAAGAAGGATCTACTCCGGAGCCAATGAAACACCTTAAGGATACTGGAGCTTCTCAATCATTGATGTTAGACAGTGTATTGAAGTTTAATGAAGAGTCTGATACTGGTGAGGTAAATTATATATAAGGTTTTGGGAGTGCTGTTATGCCTGCATATCTGCATGAATTAAATTTAATGCCAGGGTTAGTTACAGGATTTGATAAAGTGGGATTACAGCCTAGCTTACCTGTGAAGGATGTTTCTTTATTGTTAGGTAATGACTTGGCAGGTGGACAACTTTTTCCTGAAGATCATTTGATAATAAAGTTAGAGGAAACAGAGATAGATTTTAACACAGGTTCTTCCTGTATGATAAATCGAGCTATGGCTAAAAAGATTGATGTGCAGAATGAGGTTGTTACTCATAACTGTTCAACTCGGGATTCGAGTTTTGAGTATGTGTCAGAAACGTTCTTACCCTCATTGTTTGAACAAGATTCTGGGAGTAAGTCCGACTATGAAGATTTGTCTCTGTCCAGAAGGAGATGATAGCAGAGCAGGACAGAGACCCAGAGTTAATAAAATTAAAAGAACCAGCTGTACCAGATAGTTAAATTGATAAGGTACCAGTCGGATATTATTTTGAAAAAGGAGTGTTGATGAGGAAGTGGAGATCGACTACTATTCCCGCAAGTGATGAATGGAATATTGTTTACCAGGTGGTTATTCCTTGATTATCGAAATGAATTGTCAACATTAGCTCATATTGTGCCCTTGGGAGGACATCAAGGTGTAAGAAAAACAGTGGATAAGATTTTAAAACATTTTTGATGGCCTGGTTTAAGAAAGGATGTGGCGATGTTTTGCAGAACATGCCATACTTGTTAAATTGTGGGTAAACCAAATCAAGTTACACCAGTGACTCCATTACAACCTATTCTAGAATTCTGTGAGCCGTTTTATAAAATTATTATAGATTGTGTTGGTCCATTACCAAAAACAAAAACTGGTTATCAGCACTTGTTGACTATCATGTGCACTGCTTCTAGGTTTCCAGAGGCAGTACCAATTGGGAATATAAGGTTAAAACGGTAACTAAGGCTCTTATCAAATACTTTACTTATTTTGTGTTCCCTAAGAAAACACAATGTGATCAAGGTAGAAATTTTGTATCTGGATTGTTTTAACAGATAGTTTATAAAATGGGAACTAAGCAAATCACTTCGTCTGCATACCATCCAGAATCGCAAGGTGCCTTGGAGAGGTTTGATTCTACCCTCAAGACTATGAGTAGGACGTATTGTTTGGAAAATGAAAATGACTGGGATGAGGGCATACACTTACCTTTGTTTGCAGTCAGGGAACCGGTAGAGAAATCCTTAGGTTTCAGTCCGTTTGAACTTGTATTTGGGCATGGATTTAGAGGGCCTTTGGCTTTATTATAAGAACAATGGATTAATAAAGTAGTACACATTAATTTGTTCGACTATGTTTTTAAATTTAAGAACAGATTACAAAATGCTTGCAGTTTAGCTAGGGAAAATTTAACATTGGCTCTGGAGAAAACGAAAACCTGGTACGATAAAGATGCTAGGATGACGATGTTTAAACCTGGAGACAAGATGCTGGTTCTTTTCCGAATGCAAACGAATCCTGTAAAAGCTAGGTCCTTATGAAATTGTATCTAAAATCAATGATGTGGAATACATGATAAAAATTCCAGATCGGAGAAGGACAACTCAACTTTGTCATATAGATATGATAAAGCCATTTTATGAGAAGCAAGCTGCTACTGTGACTGTTGTAGTTAATGCTAATGAGTCTGATCTCACTAGGAGCATAATGGATAATTCGTCTGAATTCCATTCTAAACCCAACGTTGTTTCTGTCAGATTAACATACTCAACCATTCTTGAAAATATTGATGAGCAATTAGCAGATTTCCAGCCAGTGCAGAAGCAGCAAATGAAACACTTAATTTTTAAATATAAGGATTTGTTTCCAGACGTTCCCAGAAGGACAAAGGACTACTGTAGCTTCACATGATGTAGATGTTGGAGATGCCAAACTCATAAAACAACATCCATATAGGATGAACATAGAAAACTGTGAAATTTCTGAAAAAGAAATTAAATATATGCTAGAGATTAATATTATTCGACCATCTAACTGGAATTGGAGTTCACCTTGTGTTATGGTGCCTAAGTCAGACGGTGGTACTACGGACTACAGGAAGGTGAATGCTGTAACGAAAACAGATGCAAATCCAATTTCAAGAGTAGATGCTTGTGTAGATAAAGTAGGAGAAGCAAAGTTCCTTGCAAATATTTATTTATTGAATGGGTATTGGTGTGTTCCATTACAGGATAGGGGTAGAGAGATTTCTGCATTTGTAACTCCCTCTGGATTGTATGAATATAATGTTCTTCCATGTGGGATGAAGAATGCCCGAGGTACTTTCCAGAAGACGATTAACTCTGTGATTCAGGGATTGAAAGATACAGATGTTTATACTGACGATTTGGTGACAGGAAACGATACCTGGGAAGCACACATTACTGCGGTGGAAAAATTATTTGGAAGGCTTTCGAAAGCTAACTTAACTTAGCTAAATGTGAATTCGGAAATGCCACTGTGACTTATGATAGTTCTGTTGTAAGTCAAGTCAAGTCAACTTTTATTGTCACTTCGACCATAACTGCTGGTACAGTGCATAGTAAAAATGAGACAACGTTTTTCAGAACCATGGTGTTACATGACACAATACAAAAATTAGACTGAATTGCGTAATTTAAAAAACACAGAGAAATCTATGCTAGACTACAGACCTACACAGAACTGCATAAAGTGCACAAAAACAGTGCATACATTACAATAAACAATGACCAGGACAATAGGGCAAGATGTCAGTCCAGCCTTCGGGTATTGAGGATTCTGATAGCTTGGGGGAAGAAACTGTTACATAGTCTGTTCATGAGAGCCCGAATGCTTCGGAGCCTTTTCGCAGACGGCAGGATGGGGTAGAGTTTCTATGAGAGGTAAATGGAGTCCTTCATATTGCTGTTTCCTGTGCGGGTTCAACGTGTAGTCCCTGATGGCAGGAAGAGAGACCCGGATGATCTTCTCAGCTGACCTCACTATCGGCTGCAGGGTCTTGCGATCCGAGATGGTGCATTTTCCAAACCAGGCAGTGATGCAGTTACTCAGGATGCTCTCAATACAACCCCTGTAGAATGTGATAAGGATGGGGGGTGGGAGATGGACTTTCCTCAGCCTTCGCAAAAACTATAGACGCAGCTGGGCTTTCTTTGCTATGGAGCAAGTCAAGCTTGGTTAAAGAAAATAGTTAAAGAAATGCAGGAAACTCCAATTTAGTAACGAATGGTTTAATGTTACAAGAGAATAGTATTCTGATAAGTCATATGAAAGATAAAGATACTGTGATTGCTGATTGTCTATCTCGATATTGAATATGCAATATATTTTTCTGGAGTGATATTTTACCATTTGTAGCACTCCTGTGTAATAATTTGTCAGTTGCTGTATGATAATACTATGTATACTGTGCACATTGTAAATTCTGTATGCTTGTATTTCTTCTCCTGTGAATAGTTAATTGTTAAAATTTTGTTCTTGGCAGATCAACTTGCTTTTGGAGGGAGCTGTTACGTACCCATGGGTATCTTGTACCTTTAACGTGACTATGATGTAATTGAAGCTATGTTGGAGATGAGGTAATGGTCTTGTGATGGTAGAGTAACATAATTCTCCCCCCAGTGAGAGGTCATGTGATAGGTTTTTTTCAACAGGGTATAAAAGGAGAACCCCACCCTGTGACGTGGACAGTTCGTGGCTGAATTCGTCAGTGACTCCACATTGCTGCGTATTCTGGTATATGACGCAGTTTCGTTTAAAAGTGGAGTTTTACTTTCTGTTTTAAGTCTCAAAGTTCATTGCCGGCAGTTTCGCTATAATACTATCAGTGGAGAGTGAAGATTTTAAAGGAGTTCGGAAATCCCGAAGGATTTGGAAAGTTAATGTCGACGGTGAAACAGATTCGACCTTCGTCTGATCTTCGCACGAGGAATTCGTAACGAGTATTCATGATAGCCTCTGTTCTGCCAGAAGAGAAGAGGGTTGAATGCAAAGTTTCGTTAAAGAAATATCAGTGCATTTAACACGTTTTATTTCCTTCAATCATAAATTCTCTGGGGAATAAAATACTTCGACTGGGATCAGCAGGAACTCCATGAAAGAGAGTTTAAATCCTGTCAACGGACTGTGTCTCTCCTTTAATGGACTGTGTAAATCATTTTGGACTTTCACATTACTATTTCTAGAACTGTTTTCGCATTCTCGCTTTAAGAACTATTCAAACTGCCGTATCACAGCTGACTTCCGGTTAAGTTAGTCACTTGTTTACTTTTTGGTTTTTTTAGCAGTATTTAATAAATGTTTTATTGTTATAAAAGAAACCCTGCCTCAATCATATGTTCATGGTTGCTGATTTCTAACAATTCAAACATCCTGTCAATACAAATCGAACAATGACACGACTGCTTCCGTCCTACGAGTCAATTATCTCTCTTTGTTTTTCAAGTGAACACACAAATGTCCTGTCCTCGTGCGAGTTTTTTTTTCAAACTTAATGTTTTCACGTTTTAAACTACTGCAGGACACGTCGTACATTAAGCGTTTCACATTTTACAAATAATCAATAATTAAAATCGCTTCACTGCCCTTAAGAACAGAGAGTTCAAATATTACCATAGACTTTCTGGATTCGTCAGTGTTGCGACGCACTGGAATTCTCGAAGAAATATATGTTACTTCTGACTCTGAATTGTCTCGATATAATATAGATTAATTATAGTGCATGGAACACCATTCATAAATCTGATGTAAAAGTATTTTGGTAATTATCGATCGTCTGGTTACATTTGGATAACAGGTATAGCAGTATCCTCTGTTAATACTTATACGTAACTAAACAGATTATTTAATTCTTCACTTGATCCCCTATCCTTGTATGGCTGGCACAGTCGAAAGTTGAGAATGTAACTCTGAGGTTTTACAAAGCTGCTATGTGAGGCAGAAAAGATGCAGTGCATCCTTCTTTCCGATCCCTGCCTCTGTCTCCCTCCGTTGCGACTTTCTCGCTGATCGCACATGGGGAAGGGAATGGAAGAATGTAGAATAGTCTTGGGTTATCTGGACGAGTACTCGCAGGAGATGTTTGGAAGTGGGTTACCTATCATAAACATACCCATGAGGAATTGCTTGACTACTGATTTAAATCAGTTTACATTTTAATCAATCCTCCCACATCGCTACAAGCTGATGTTCTTCCTCACACTCTGCTTTCACCAACCATCTAAAACTGATTCAAATGCATTATTTTCTCGGTCCTCGCAAAAACGCAAATGTGTTGCCTAATCACTAATGTGGACAGCTACTCTTCAAGACGAGTCTCTGCATCATAGAAAACAATATTGCTTCTTATAATTGGTCCCAAAGTACCTTAGTTTGTTGCCGCCATTCTACTGAATTCTCAATTAAGCATCCTTTTGCTATGGTTTAATTTAACTTCCGTGCCTCGTATTGTCCAATGGGTAATCATCCAAAACTTTATCACAGCGTCTTTCTAATCCTTCATACAACATGACCATCGAGGGCTCCACACTGAGGTCAAATCCGCGTTACCCACTTCTCCATTAGAATAAAAAATAGGGGGAGCGTTTGTTACTGCTGTTCAGGAGGATTTAAACTAATGTGGCAGTGGGATGAGAACAAGTGCAGAGAGACAGAGGGAAGTAAAATGAGTGTAGAAGTAAAAAGTAGTCCGGTGAAAAGTAAAAGTGGCAGGGAGGGAAATGCAGGGCAAAAAACAAAAAAAGGCCACTTTTCAACATAACTGTATAAGGGCAAAGAGTGTTGTAAAAACCAGCCTGAAGGCTTTGTGTGTCAATGCGAGGAGCATTCGCAACAAGGTGGATGAATTGAATGTGCAGATAGTTATTAATGAATATGATATAGTTTGGATCACAGAGACATGGCTCTAGGGTGATCAAGGATGGAAGCTCAACATCCAGGGATATTCAGTATTCAGGAGGGATAGACAGGAAATAAAAGGAGATGGGGTAACATTGTTGAGAAGAGTGGAGATTAACGCAATATAAAGGAAGGACAATTGCCTGCAGGATTTGGAATTGATATGGGTAGAGCTGCATAACACTAAGGGGCAGGAAATGCTGATGGGAGTTGTGTACAGGCCACCTATCAGTAGTAGTGAGGTTAGGGATGGCGTTAAACAGGAAATTTGAAATTTGTGCAGTACAGGAACAGTAGTTATAACGGGTGACTTCAATCTACATATAGATTGGGTGAAACAAATTGGTAAGGGTGCCGAGGAAGAGGATTTCTTGGAATGTATGCAGGATGGTTTTCTGAATTAACATGTTGAGGAACCAACTAGACATTATGCCATTCTAGATTGGGTATTGAGCAATGAGGAAGAGTTAGTTAGCAATCTTGCCGTGCGAGGACCCTAGGAAGAGAGTGCCCATAATATGGTGAAATTTTCATTAAGATGGAGGGTGACATAGTTAATTCAGAAACAAATGTTCTGAACTTAAAGACGGGTAACTTTGAAGGTATGAGACGTGAATTAGCTAAGATAGACTGTCAAGTGATACTTAAAGGGTTGACGTTGGATATGCAATGGCAATCATTTAAAGATCGCATAAATGAACTACAACAATTGTTCATCCCAGTTTGGCAAAATAATAAACCAGGGAAGGTAGTGCACCCGTGCTGACGAAGGAAATTAGGGATAGTATCAAGTCCAAAGAAGAAACACAAATTAGCAAGTAAAAGCGGCACAACTGAAGACTAGGAGAAATTCAGAGTGCAGCAGAGGAGGACAAAGGGCTTAATTAGGAAAGGAAAAAAGATTATGAGAGAAAGCTGGCAATAAACATAAAAACTGACTGTAAAAGCATTTATAGTTATGTGAAAAGAAACATATTTGTTAAGACAAATGTAGGTCCCTTACAGTCAGAAACAGGTGAATTGATCCTAGGGAACAAGGACATGGCAGACCAATTCAATAATACTTTGGTTCTGTCTTCACTAAGGAGGACATAAATCATCTTCCGGAAATATTCAGGGAACGAGGGTCTACTGAGATGGAGGAACTGAAAGAAATACATGTTAGTAGGGAAGTCTGTTAGGTAAATTGAAGTGATTAATAGTAGATAATTCCCCAGGGCCAGATGGTCTGCATCCCAAAGTGCTTACGGAAGTAGCTCAAGAAATAGTGGATGTATCAGAGATATTTTTTCAAAACTCCTTAGATTCTGGATTTGTTCCTGAGGATTGGAAGGTGGCTCATATAACCCCACTTTAAAAAAAAGGGAGAGAAAAACCGGTGAATTCTAGATCGGTTAGTCTGAAATCGGTGGTGGGAAAATGCTTGAGTTGGTTATCGAAGATGTGATACCAGCATATTTGGAAAGAGTTGAAATCATCGAACAACGTCAGCATGGATCTGTGAAAGGAAAATCATGTCTGACGAATGTCATAGAATTTTTTGAAGATGTAACTCGTAGAGTGGATAGGGGAAAGCCAGAAGATGTGGTATATTTAGATTTTCAAAAGGCTTTGGACAATGTCCCACACAGAAGATTAGTGTGCAAACTTAAAGCACATGGTATCGGAGATATGGTATTGATTTGGAAAGAGAATTGGTTGACAGACAGAAAGCAAAGAGTGGGAGTAAACGAAACCTTTTCAGAATGGCAGGCAGTGATTAGTGGGGTACCGCAAGGCTCAGTGCTGGTAACCCAGTTGTTTACAATATATATTATTGATTTACATGACGGAATTAAATGCAGCATCTCCAAGTTTGACGATGAGAGGAATCTGAGCGGCGGTGTTAGCTGTGACGAGGATGCTAAGAGAATGCAGAGTGATTTGGATATGTTAGGTGAGTGGGCAAATTCATGGCAGATGCAACTTAATATGGTTAAATGAGAGGTTATCCACTTTGGTTGCAAGAACAGGAAAACAGATTATTATCTGAATGGTGGCCGATTAGGAAATGGGGATTTGCAATCAGACCTGGGTGCATTGTACATCACTCATTGAAAGTGGGCATGCAGGTACAGCAGGTGGTGAAAAAAATCAAATAGTATGTTGGCATTCATAGCAAAAGGATTTGAGTACAGGAGCAGCGAGTTTCTACTGGAGTTGTACAAGGCCTTGGTGAGACCGCTCCTAGAGTATTGTGTGCAGTTTTGGTCCCCTAATCTGAGCAAAGACATTCTTGCCATAGAGGGAGTACAAAGAAGATTCACCAAATTGATTCCTGGGATGGCAGGACTTTTATATGAAAAAGACTGGATCAGCTAGGTATATACACACTGGAATTTAGAAGATTGAGGCGGGATCTTCTTGAAACGTATAAAATTCTAAAGGGATTGGACAGGCTAGATGCAGGAAGATTGTTTCCGATGTTGGGAATGTCCACAAGGAGGGGTCACAGTTTAAGAATAAAGGGGAAGCCTGTTAGGACCAAGATGAGGAAAAGCGTCTTCACACAGAGAGTGGTCAATCTGTGGAATTTTCTGCCACAGGAAACAGTTGAGGCCGGTTAATTGGCTATATTTAAGAGGAAGTTAGATATGGCACTTGTGGCTAAAGGATTAGGGGGTATGGATAAAAAGCAGGTACAGGGTTCTGAGTCGGATGATCAGCCTGATCATACTGAATGGCGGTGCAGGCTCGAAGGGTCGAATGGTCTACTCCTGCAACTATGTTCAATCTTTCTATGTTTCTAATAGGCAAGTTCTAAGGCTGATGTCATAGTTACAGAGGACTTTCTTCCCAAATATTGAGTGAGAGAACCCACTGTCTAATAGGCTACAGGGAAGTGAATTCATTCAGTTATTGTATTATTGTTTTTCTGACCCAGTATGTTAATACACCAACAAGAGGGGAGAGCTGACCAGATTTCAAATACTGTACCAATTCAGGATAGTATTTTGAGTGTCGAAGTTGATGAACCTTTCAGAGCAGTGATCATAACATTGTTAGTCTCGATTTGTTTGTCTTGGAAGAGTACATCAATTAAAGCCAAAACCATCAAATTGATTTTCATAAGGGGTAATGTGTGAAGATGCAACTCGGACTTCAGACTGGAAGGAGCCTCTTAACGTTGACTCATTTGAGGAACAATGGAGTCGATTTAAAAAGTGAAGGCACCCTTGGAAGAAAACGTAGTCGTGAAAAGGAAGAAAAAAGATAGATCAAAGTTCAAAGTGAAATTTATTTTCAAACTACATACCTATCACGGACATATCTAGTAAATCTATAGACGGCTATATGGATAAATAAAGATATACGTAAATATTGAAGAAAAGACAGCTATAGGAAGAATAGAGAAAAGGTAGCTTAAGCCATAGGGCTTAAGAATATATGAGATCTATAGTCAAGTGGGAAATTCAGATTGCCAAAACGCATTTGAGAAGAATTTTGCCGATAATGCTAACATTGACAAAATAAATGTTTCCCAATAATTTAGTAGGAAAAGAAAAGTTAAGGGGGATGTCAAATGCATTAGGAATGATAGTGGGATGTTGGGTTATGCAGAGAAGAACATAGCCAGTACTCGTATTAAAAGTTTGCTACCGTATTCAGCTGCAAGGCTGTAAGCAATATTCCAGTAAATATACAGAAAAATAAGGCTGTTATAAGAATTGGCCAAAAGAAACTTCAGTCTAATCGAGGACAGGGGAAGCAGACAAACCATTTGCCTTACTTTTCCCTCATTGTGTGGTCTCTGAAATGATACTTGTTGTTGCATAATATAGATGGTGCATTTGAATGTGGATACGACAAGCTCTATGTAATGACTTGACTAAACTCAGACCATTCTTGACAAGTATTATCTGTTATGCAATGGACGGGAATCTGAATTGAATCTTGCTCTAAGACAAAACTAATCAGAGCAATTGAATGTCAACACAAGGAACTTCAGGTAAACCTGAGACCATTCATCGATGAGTAGCTAATTATTATGTAAAATGACACAGCTACCAGTGAAGCAATCTGTTGTCTCGTTGGATGCTGTGTGAGTTGCCTCATTTAAATGGTTTCAACCTGTCAGATTTGAAAGACACAAACACTCAAGGCCGAGGTGGGACATTGCTGGTGGAGGCCCTGTACAATGACCAGTAAGACGATGACCCAGGTAGGTTAGATGACCTTGAGCCAACAGGGTGGAGATCCAACAGCTCAATCAGTGAGGAACTCTATAAGAGTTCGGAGCTCCAAGACGGCAGGGTTGATAACTCTTCAGCAACCAGAGGCCAACCATCGCGGATAAGGATGATCCCACGGACATGTGCAGATCGGCCCAGCGAGACTCTGTTCCCGGGTGGTAAATTTCTCTGCATTGAATGTTCATGATCAGGGATTCTAGTAGGGTGCACACAAGTACATAACTTGTTGACCCACGTACTTCTTATTTCCGACAATCAAAGTTATTCGTCGGTAAATACAGATTCTCTGTACTTCACTAATCATTATTGCAAGGAGTGATACGTGTATCAGATTTGGCTTCCCAGGTTAGGCTGGAGAATAAATCCTTTTGATCAGAAAGCGTCCCGAGTCTGCCCATGTGGGTGAGGTACAGAGACTTCTGGGGTTGGGTAGTCAGCGGTTACTAACAAATGATGAAGAATTTAGGAAACTTTGTAACTCCGAAGGACATGGTTTAATGCAATTGGAGTGGACATTTCCAGGAATACGTTTTCGGGAGGTTGCAGCAAAATTAGAAGTTTGTTGGTCACCCTGGTGCTGAAGGGAAAACTGCATGGAATGCAGTGTGGAAAATCGCCGAAGGAAGCTGCCGAGAAGGAGATTTCAATAATTACTAAATGAAGAAGCAATTGACTGTTTAATTGAGGATTTGAAGATATTACAACAAAAACCTACGGGAGAGAGGCAGAGCTTAGAATCAGAAAACCTATGTCGGGAAAAAGTAGAAGCCCTGCGAGATAGGTTACAGCAAGAAATCCTGGAATATCAGCATAAAACAGATGCCGATCGAGATGGATTTGAAGAAAACAAAATGCACTAAAAGGAGGTAGAAACCTTTAGAAGAAAGGTTGCAGGATCACGGAGGTATGGGCTTGACGTATATGATCCAGTTTAATTTCTAGTCTGAGAAGCTTTATGCAGCAGCCCAACTAATGAAGGATAAAGTGAACAGATTAAGAAATCATTCCAGTGATTTGCTGAAATCAGCACAGGAAAGGAAGAACAACTGGAGATAATGTGGAGTGCTTAAAACAGATTCAAAAGCTGCAGGACCAATTGCTGCAGTGGGGGAGGGGAGAGTGTATATGGAGATCATGATTGTTCTGATGAAGCAGATAAAATTACTAAATACGGTTACGATAATTACGAATCAGCATTTCCCGAAGAATTCCCATCGACACCATACCAATGACAGCCAGCGATATAGTCTACACGATTGGCACACTTATTTTCTATTAGAGTGAAGACCTCAGGGGGGGCAAATCAAATCACAACATAACATAAGCCTGAGGAACAGCAGCTTAGCGATATTACTAAGTATGTCGGGGCATGGATGCTCGGAGTCAATTCTCGAGAGCATTTCCAAGCAACTAGTCATCAGAGATTAACACATGGCCCAAATGACCCCGAGGAAATTAAATTAATTATAATGGATTTACAATCAAATCTACACTCAGCTTTTCCAGAAGTAGTGAGGAACGGAGAAACGCACTAATTGCTATGAATGTTAAGAGAGGAGAAGTGGTAGAGGCGCGAACCAAATGTTACGACAAGAGAAGTGAGCATCCCATTGCGTTTCCATCCCGTTTATGCACAGTTTTTCAAACGTTTTATCAAACATCATTAGAGCAAGAGCATTTAGGAACCGAAGCCTCGAATACTTGGTTGAGGATTAATCGAAAACGCCACTGGAAAAGTTTGATCCTTCTAAACCTACAAATACTGAGGCATGGGTGCAGAGGAAAATGTGTAGAGTGTGCGACAGGGATATACAAAGGGCAAAAAACTCTCTCATGGGAAGGTGATGCCTGTTTATAGTCAGTCGGCCTAGATAAATGAGGGTAGGTCACGCATCCCATTCACTACCTCCCGCCACACTCTCAAGGGGCAAGGCAAGGCAGAAGAAATGGAACAGGGCAAGGAAAATGGGGAACTGAATTGGGAGTAATGAAGTATTATGACTGTGGTCTATAGGGACACATAAAGGGATAATGTCCAAATCTGAGACGAGAAAGAGCAGAGCGGTGCGGTTTACCCTCAGAGGGGTCAGGAAGACCGAGACCACAAAATAACTATAGACACCAACATACATAAACCCTAAGCCTCAATGACAACGTCTGATCTTACCAACATGGGTATGTGAAACGAGCTGGGATGCAACTTGAAGACATCTAGTTAGTGGTAGTGTCGGAGGCCGCCCTGTTACCTTTGTTTTTTGTCGGCAAATGGGAAATCCGGAACACCGTCAATACCACTAATGTAAATAAAGCAAATTTAGAGATATAGGGTAACATTATGCAATGCAGATTCACAGGACATTCACAAGTGCGACATGTGTGTAGACCTGTAAATATTGTATTGAAGTCTCGACTAGGAGGCATAGCATTGAAACATTCAGCAGTGCTGGTGGAATCGCCCAGGGAAAGTGGTTATATGGCCCAAACGGGACTTCCTTTAGAAACAGTTAATTGTATGATCTAGCAGATGCCAACTGGCATGAATAGCATACACGACAGGCAGATCCCAGAGTAGAACATCAGAATAGAATGTGAGAAATGTGGATAAAACCAGAAGAGGTGATCAATGATCAGTAGCTGCAACAAACTATTGCACAGAACTCCGGGCATTTGCAAGGTAAAACCATGACTACGGAAAGCAGTCTGGCAGTGTGTACATACAAGGTCCAGACCCCAAAAAACAGAAGTAAAATGGGTTTCCCAATAAGTCCCAGGTTAGGTAATGCAGAGTTTAGTTAAGCAAGGAGTACTGATGCCAGAAGCCTCCACCAGTAACTCACCGATTTGGCCAGTGGGGAAACGTGAGTATTCGCAGGTTGACAACAGGGGTAACAGAACTGAATAAAGCAATTTCGTTAAGGTTCCCAGCTGTAGTTACTAATCCGTAGAGAGTGATCAATGGTTCACAGTTTTAATCATAAACAAGGGATTTTAGTCAATCCCACTAGAAGGAGGGAGTCAGTACAAGTTTGTGTTTACTTTACATGGAGAGTCGTATACATTGATTGCCCTAATACAGGAGCTCCATACGAATCAAAACACAAAAATACAACTGTAAATGCTGTGGATCCTGATGAAGGGTTCCGAAACATAGAAACATAGAAACATAGAAAATAGGTGCAGGAGTAGGCCATTTGGCCCTTCGAGCCTGCAGCGCCATTTATTATGATCATGGCTGATCATCCACTCAGAACCCCTCCCCACCCTTCCCTCCATACCCCCTGATCCCCG
>JAUOBT010035951.1:0-11721 GCA_032362145.1 Hypanus berthalutzae
GCTCATTGGCAGAGAAAGTGAAAGATTTGGACTTAGTGCAGACTATACTACTGCCTGCTGCACAGAGGCACCGGTGCCTGAAGGAGCTGTGCAGCCTTGCAAGACCCTTTTGGACATTGTGGCAGAATGCTGCATTCAGTTCATTGGTTTATTGACAAATGATGGGGGAGCTGCGTGGCCTCAGTCGTAGCACAGTGTCAAGCTATTGTGTCGCTTGTTTGAAGCCACCCACGGGGAGCCATCGGAGGCAGATGCTCCACTGAAGTGCTGGAGATGGTGTTGCAGGGCATCCCTACTGGGGTTAGTGCTGTCCTCAGTGTTCACTCAGCGGGAGACAAACATTATTGTGTTCGACTGCAGACGGCTGCAACATTCATAGAGCCAGGGACTTTGACTATGTTTTGTGTGACTGTATTCTGCTGCTACCTTATATGTGCTATATCTACCTTATTCTGTGTATGATTGTTGGTGTTGTGCTTTACACTTTGGCTCTGGATTAACATTGTTCATTTGACTATTCATGGGTATTAATTAAACTTGAACTTGTTAAGCTTTACTGTACTACTGCCACAAAACAACTATTTTCATGACTTATGTCAATAACAACAAACCTGAGATTCTAAGGTGATCTGTAGGTTACATCTGTTTTGTGATTGATCCTTTATTATTTTAATTTCTATTCATATATTATTCTTGTTTTCTGATAGCACAATTCATTTTTACATGCATTGTCATCTCTAATGCCTCCATTCCACTTCCCCTTTCTGTGTTTTTTGGTTTCTAAATACTTTATACCTTGCAGCTCCTGGTTATTTTTTCCCTCTTTTGTCTTAGGCCATAAGATGTAGGAGCAGAGCTAGGCCAATGGGCCCATGGAGTCTGCTGTGCCATTTCATTATGACTCTCAGCCCCAAACTTTATTTCAGTAATCTCTATATTATATGCTTTCTTCTCAATTAATGATGCCTCCAGACCCCAGAATTAGTATGAATACTGTGTGGATGGCTGTAAAGAAATTTTAACTCATTTTAATAGGGTTTCCTCTCACTTGAAGGTTAATAATTTATTTAGACTTATTCTATACATTTATTTTCTCTGTTGCTATCAATGCCCTCCCTTTTTTGATTTTTGTTCTTTTTTCCCCCTTTCTCTTAAGAAAGGTATAGACAGGGTAGAGAGTCAGAATCATTTTTCCAGAATAGAAATGCCAAGTACTAGATGATAGACATTTAAAGTGTGTGGGGCACCATTTAAAGGAGACATGCAGGGCAAGAGAGTGGTAGAGGCTGCTAAAAATAGTGCTGGAAGCAGATACCAAAGGTTTGTTTATGTTTTTCAGACAGATGCATAATATAGATCATGTGCTGGCAGAAGAGAGTTATTTAAATATAGCATTATGTTCAGTGCAGACATGGTGGGCCATGTGTTCTTTTCTTGTGCTTTCCTGTTCTGTATTCTATCTAACAGGAAGGACCAATAAAGAGAGGAATACTCTGAGAAAATAGCAGACTCTCCCCCAAGGAAGGACAAGAATAAAATTTCTTACTTAATCGGGTGTTTAATTCAATGAATACCTGAGGTGGAATCTGGATTTCCACAGTGATTTGCCTGTGTGTCCACTTTAACTTTGATATAGGATCCATGCTAAGTCTGGAAAATATAGTGAAATTAAACATAGTAAATGTGGTAACTTATGGGCTGGAACGGTAAAGATGATAATGCTGGCAGTCTGAAGATCGCAAAATATCCACCTGCTTCTTTCATGCCCATTAAAAAACCTATTGACTTCTGGTTGACATATTATTCAATGAACAGAATTTTTGATTGTCTCTTAGCGTGTGAAATGCATACTGTATGAAATTGATCAAGCATCAGCTGAATCCCACTGAGCCGAAGTAACCAATATCACAACCTATCAGCTATGTTCCAAACACCGTATCAGGCTAAGACAGTTCCAACCTGACTGGTTTAAATCTGTAAATTAGTTTATTATTGTTAACTGCACCAAGATATAGTGAAGAAACTTTCTCTTGCATGCTATTCATACTGACCATATCACCACATCAATACATTGAGGTAGTACAAGGGAAAAACAACAAACTGTTGCAGGTATAGAGAAAATGCAGTGCATGCAGACATAAGGTGCAAGGTTATAATGAGGCAGGATAGGAGGTCAAGTATCCATCGTATGATAAAATATGTCTGCTTAACAGTCTTATAGTCTTCACAATAGTAGCTTTCCTGGTGAGCCAGGTTCCAAGGTACTGCTAAACTAATACTTCAAAATCAATACCTAAGCAGGGAGCGCTGTTATATGTAGGAGTTAAACACCCATATTATATAATTGTATTCTTAGTGTCAAATGTCCCATATTCTTGCATCACTATTCTATTTCTCCAGCCGTCAGTATAGAGATACATCCCTATAAAGGCAACATAAAATTTACAAAATTACAGGCAGAAAAAGTCTTGCCTCTCTGTGATGGACAAATCAGTATGGCTATAAATATTTTGGATTCCTAATTTCCCTTGCTAATTATTGCCCTGCCCCCAACATTGCTTCAACTAACAAATCACCTGCTTGGAGGAAATATTATGAGTAGGACCATTTAAAGGTAGTTGAAGTGAATTTACAAGAAGATCTATTTCCTAACATTTGCATTGATGGAAAGTTTAGATCTTGAAGCTTTTTTCAGCAGATATCTGAGTATTATGGAACTTATTATGATGCCCATTTTAAGCTACAAATGGTATGGACTGATTAACACTATTGATAAATAAATTATAGTTTTTACCCTAATCAATGAGATGCTCAGTTTTGGACATCACACTTTACAAAAAGAGTGAAGACATAAGACAAGTGGTTTCAGCGATTAGAGCACCTGGAGATAAATTGAATAGCGACTTTTTCTGAGAGCAGAAAAAGGCTATATTTGATCAGAATGATTGAAACAAAAAAACCTGGAATAATCTGTTATTTTTAAGTCTGAAGTTTCAATGGCCATTGAGTATTGGTTTATTGAGTTTGATAGAAGGAATGGAAACAAGTTGAAGGAGATAATTGTACACAATGGCTCAGTGGGTTTTGAAACACACTGCCTGAAATGTTGATGAATTGTCATTGAATGTTCAGCATTATCTTCAAGGGGGAATTGGATAAAAATATTAAAGAAAAATAACAGGAGGAATGGTAAAGAGCTTAGGAGTGACATTAAAGGGATTCCACTTTGAAAGATCGAGGCCTGAACTCATGATGTCCCACTGGGATCCACCTATTTCTTGCTAGGTTACTGTGGCAATGCTCTGCACTTTTTAAGTTGAGGATTATATTGTGCAATTCTTTTCAGATGAATTATTACCAAATGAAGACATGACCCTCACATTACCACTTAGTTGTTCTGGTTTATAAAATTTGTAGGACTCGTTGTCCTAATCATTTTAACATTGCTTTGTTTGTACTTTCACTCTAATTGTCTAATTGTTCTTTTCTATTTCTCTCTTGTTACCCAGCTGCCTTTAGCCCATTGGTCGGACAATCTCAGTGACTTTGGTCTCACCCTCTGAGAGGTATTCCTTTTATCCTATCATCTTCTCTCATGTTCTCTGTAACTTAAGACTAACTTCTTCTGTTCCCAGATCTGATGAACTGAAATATTAAACCTGCTTCTCATCAACATATACCTGTCCTGTGGGTGTTTCCAGCATTTTCTGTTTTTATATCTGCTGACATGATTTCCACTTCCTTTGGAATGGTATTTGACTAATTATTTTAATGTGATTCAGAGGCACATCTCTTGATGGGCACATTGAGACAGTGTGAGTTGCCCTTCAGTGGTGCAGTCTAAAGTGGGTCTCCTACTGGAGGGAGGAAGAGAAATCTGCTTGAATTTAAATTGATTTAATTTCATTTTCTCCTTAGGAACCCATATCCAAGGACAAACTGAATTATCCACCACCCTTTCTTTCATCAGTCCTTCTCCAGACTCGCACCAGTTAATCAACTTCCAATCCCCAGATACCGATAAGAATATTCCTTGTGAAATGGGATAGGTTGCTAATGGAAAGGATAAATAGGGATGTGGCAAATATTTTCCACTAGTAAAAAGGGGGGAGAGATTAATTCAAAGCTCCAAAAGCCTATATACAAAGAAAGCAGGGAAAAAAAGAGCAAAGAATTTAAAAAAGGAGGGCATTGATAGCAACAGAGAAAAAAACTCATTGAACAAGAGTCGAAAGAAATGATTAATCATAAAGTGAGAGGCAACTCAACTAAAGTGAGTTAATTTTCTGAACAGTTATCCACACAGTATCCATAATACAGTAAATCTGGAGTCTGGAAACAATCATGAATTGGGAGGAAGCCATATAATATAGAGATTACTGAGAAAAGTCAAAAAGAGAAGGTATAAAATATTTCACAAACACAGAAACAGAAAAGAGAGGTGGAATTGAGGCATTAGGATGACAATGAATGTAAAGATGTTTCTTGCTATCAGAAAATAAGGATAGACTATATATGAATAGAAATAAAATATAATGAAGGATCAAACACAATAACAAATGTAACCCACAGACCACCTTAAAATCAGAATCAGACTTATTGTCATTGACATAAGTCATGAAATTTGTTGTCTCATGGCAACAGTACAGGCAAAACAAATTACTATAAGATATAAATAAATAAATGAATAAGTTGTGCAAAAGAGGAATAGCATGGACTGTTACGAAATCTGACGGCAGAAGGAAGCAAGCTGTTCTGAAAGTGTCTTCAGGATCCTGTACTCCTTCCCTGATGGTTGTAATCAGTACAGGTCATGTCCCAGATGGTGGAGATCATTAATGATGTATGCTGTGTTCTTGAGGTATCTGCCTTAGGAAGATGTCCTCAGTGGTGGTTAGCTTGTGCCCATGATGGAACGAGTTGAATCTACTGCTCTCTGAAGCCTCTCACCATCCTGTGTAATTTGTACTTCCATGCCAGATGGTGATGCAAGCAATCAGAATCCTCTTCATGGTACATCCATAAAAAACTGATAGTCTTTGGTGACATAGCAAGTCTCCACAGAATCTTCATGAAGTATAATCCTGGCATGCCTTTGCCATAATTGCATCAACATATCAAGCTCAGGTTAGATCCTCTGAGATGTTGGCAATGAGGAACTTGAACTGCTCACCCTTTCCACCACTGATCCCTCAATAAGGACTACCACGTATTCTCCTGCCTTCCCCTTCCTGAAGTTTACAGTAAAGTCCTTTGTCTTACTGACATTACCAGGCTGGGTTGAACTGCCTGGAGATGTTCCATATCTTTAATCCATGGGCAAGCAGGAGAGATGCATATTAGGTGGACCAAAGCGTGGAGGAGACCAGAAATAAGGACGGAGTTGAACAATGAATCTTTACTTGAGGATTTGTCTGTAGAGAGCACAGGCTAGAACTAAAGAATCACTACATATAGGGTAGGTAAACTCAAGAGTAAACAAAGACAATCAATACAGCTGGAAATTAAACAGAGAAACAAAACAAGGCAGAGGGCTAGTAACAACTAAAACAAATGATTAGCTAATAATCAGAGCAGGAGGGGCATCTTGGTGATGAGACTAAACCATAACAGGATCTCCCACCCCTACAGTTGGCAGCTGATGGCCCAGTGTGATTTGGGTGGTGTTACTGGAAGTCTCTGATCAGGTCCAGGTCCAGGGTATCACGCGAGGGAGCATTCGACCTTTCCTCTGGGCTGTAAACCTGCCAGTCCACCAGGTACTGGAGATGGCCACGAACCTGGTGGGAGTCCAGAAGCTGATGGACAGTGTATGCCGCCTGACTGTTGATGACCTGAGCAGCCAGGGGCAATCTTGAGACTGGCACCAGTGGACTGCACAGAAGGGGCTTTAAATAGGAGACACAGAAAGTGGGATTTATGTGCATGGTATGTGGCAACTGGAGATGGTAAGTGACTTGTTGGCCTGATGGAGAACTTGGAACATTCCAATGTAGCATAACACCAGTTTTGGAGACTCAATCCTCAGAGGGAGGTTATTGGTGGAGAGCCAGACCCTTTGATAAGGACAGTAGAAAGGCCCCAGCACCTTTGATGGTGGCATGCCACTGTTGTGGAGGCTTTCAGCATGGCTACCCAAGTGTTTTTAGCTTTTTTCCACTTCTGCTGGCAACAACAGACCAGCTGTTCAGCTGAAGGGATTTCCACCTTTGACTCCTGCTCTGGAAACAGAAGGCATGGATAACCAAACTGACACTCAAAGGGAGACTGGGTATTATGAGCAAACTCTGCCCAGAGCAGAAGATCACTCCCAGTGAATGGGTAGCCTGACACAAGGCACCTCAGGGTTTTTGCCATGTCCAGATTGGTTGTCCCTGTCTTCCCACTGGACTGGAGGTGAAATCCTAATGAGAGAATGGCCATAATCCAATGCCTTCTGGAGGCGGAAGGTAAACTGAGGGCATTGGTTGGAAACAACATTCCCATGGAAATCTGTGCTATCTAAACATGCATCGCAGCTTAAGTTTGGTTGTCTACCAAACTGAAAGCCTGGTGAGAGCACAAAGTTGCATGCCTTGGAGAACTTGGCCACCACCACCATCACAATTGTGGTGTTACCTCAGGAAGGTGTTAGAGCAGTCATAAAATCCATGGATGGGAAGGAATGGGCAGTGCGTGTAGCAGCCCCTGTGGATGTAATCTATTTTTCTTGTTCTGTCCACAGATGTGACAAGCCACCATGTATTATTTAACATCTCCATCCATGCCCAGCCACCAGAACTACCTCTTGGTGAACTCCACTGCTTGTGCAGATCCCAGACATGATACCTGATGTGTGTCCCAATGATTACACACCTGAATGGACACAGATAAGGATGAAAAAGCAACCTGGTGGGCTGTTCCCTGGGTCTTCCTCCTTCTGCTGTGTTCTCCTGGTGATGGTCTCAATCTTCCATTGGACCAGTGCTACCAGCCTGGACCTCGGGAGGATGGGTTCTGGGACAGCGATAAGGTCTGGCTGTTCACACGGCCTAGAATGACATCTGGTTTCTGATTTTTCATAGCTGGTTGGTAGGTAATGATATCATCAAAACAGTTAAAAAAGTTAGACTACTGAGCCTGGCAGGAATTTAACCCATCTCTTGAAGATAGGCTAGGTTTTAGTGGTCTATGCAGAGCCCACTCCAGCCAATGTCTCCACGTCTTCCGGGCTACTTTAATGACCAACAGCTCTTTATTCCCTAGGTCATAATACTTCTCTGCAGGAGAGAAATACCAGGAGACAAAGGCACAGGGAAGGAGTTTCTGGTCAGATGGGTCGTTGCAAGAGATCAGCCCGAACCCAAATTTCTAAGTTCACTTCTTCAACATTGAATGGTAGCTCAGGGTCAGGAAGAACAAGGGCAGAAGCCATTATGACTCAAAATTTTAATTCCTAGAAAGCTACCTCAGTTTATGGAGTCCAGCAAAAAGGGCTGGAGATTACCCTAGTCAGAGCAGTAAGGGGTGCTCTGATGGAACTGAAGCTACATATGAATCCAGAGTAAAATTTAGCTGACCTCAGAAACTGCTGAAGCTGCTTGATTGTGGAAGTCGCAGCCAAACCCTGATGGCCTGGGTCTTGCTGTCCTTCTACAGATTCCCTTAGAGACAATAAACCCAAGGAAAAAGACTATGGAAACATGGAACTCACTCTTCGTCAGTTTAGCGAATAGCTGGATCTGGAGAAAATGTTGAAGGACCCGTTGAACATGTTGGCCATATTCATGGTAGGCCTTGGACAAGATTAGTATATCATCCAGGTGCATGAAGACTAAGTGGTTGGCAGTTCACAGAGAATGTCACTGATAAAGGCCTGAAGACAGCCTGGGCACTGATTAACCTGAACGGCATCATGAGGTATTTGTAGTGGCCATTCCATTCGTCATCTCCCTAACGTGGATGAGGTTGCATACTTTATTGGAGGTGCAGTTTAGTAAAGATGGTTGCCCCTTGCAGAAACTTGAAGGCCATGATCATCAGTGGCAAGGTTCTACACTGTGATCTCATTGAGGGCTTGATTATCTGGTCAGAGTCCACCATCCTTCTTTGCCACCGAGGATTCTGCACTAGCAAGGGATGTGGAAGGGCAGATAAAGCTGGGCGCCAGGGCACATCAGATGTACTCATCCATGGCCATTCTTTCTGAATTAGAGTCTTCTTTGGGCGGACAGGTTTCAGGCAGCAAATTAATTGAGCAGTCATAGGGTTAATGGAATGGGAATGTTGTAGTTCTTTTCTTACTAGAAACCTCTAGAAGGTCTGCATACTCGGGAGGAACTTGGGGCAGCTTGGGAGAGGCAGGAGGCAGCCCAGGAGAGGTGGGTAGGCAGTCCAAGAGAGAGAAGACCATCCGAGAACTGCACCAGTGGACCAGTCAGTTTGTGGATTGTGGAGGTCTAACCAGAAATGTTCTGAGATCAACAGGAACTAAGAGGAATGAATAAGGTGAAACTGGATCATCTTGCAATACTGTTCTGTATAAGAGCAGAGAGATGGATGACCCCTCAACTGCCCAGAAGTCTTCTGTCCAGAGCTGTGGCCATGACTTGTTGATCAAGATGGGTCAGGGGAACTCGGAGATGTTTAGCCAACCCAAGGTCCATGAAGTTGCCTGCTGTCCTAGTATCCATGAATCTGCCAAGGATATGTTGTTGTTCACTCTAGGAGATGAAGGTAGACAGCATGAACCCAGATGTAGCAGACCTGAGAGAAATGGTGGAAGCCATCACAGACCTCGATACCCTGGATGGGTCTGGAAGTCTTCCTGACAGGCAAAACAGAAATGGCCCAGCTTACCATGGTTGAGGTAGAATTTTCCCTTCATTGTCCAGCTCCGCTCAGCTGGAGAAAGTTGAGTTCGGCCCAGATGCATCAAGTCCACTGGAAGAAGTTGAGGGGGGCTGGAAGGCATACACTACTGCACAGAAGGCGATGAGGCTGGAGAAGCTTGAACACTGACAACCATAGAGGACCCACTGGGGCACACTCCTTTCCTAGAGGCAATTGTAAACTTGGATGAAGGTATCAATGAGAGACTTTAGATCTTCAACCGGACTTCTGGCTGCCAATACATCTTTAATTTCACCTGATAGCCCATGGTAAAACCTTGCTATAAAGGTTTCAGTATTCCAGCCACTTTATACTGCCAGGGTACATAGCTCAATTGCATAGTCAGCCATGATACAGGTATCTTAACAAAGATGAAGGAGTCAGTTGACTGCCTCTCACCCACTGACTGGTTGGTCAAACACCTTCTTCATCTCCCTGATGAACTTAGAGAGTTTGTTTCCTAAAGTGTTGTAGCCCAGCTAAGAGCTTTGTCAAAGAGGAATGAGATGATATAGGTCACTTTACTGCAGTTGGAGGGGAGCTTGGTGGGTCGCAGCTTGATAGCCAGAGAACACCGAGTAAGAAACCCTCTACAGGTCCCTGGGTTGCCATTAAAATGCTCAGGTGCCAGCAGCTTCATGACTCGGGTGTTGGTATGGCAGTAGGGTTTGCTGGCTCAGTCAGATGATCACAGTGAGTATCAACAGGGTGATCAAGATCTGCTGAGCACATGCTCATGTCCACTCATTGTGACTTCCTCCCTGGCCAGTACTGATCGAAGATGCTCATCCTCATCCATATTGTGGACCAAATTACTGTATTGGAATTGATTGCCAGGTGAGGTTGAACTGGGGTAATAATGGCAAATTTCAACATCTTTATCCCATGGACTACCAGGAGAGACATACACCCAAGTGTAGAGGAGACCAGACACAAGGATGGAGTTGAACAAAGAATCTTCAGCTGTGGATTTTTAGAGCCCACTGACTAAGACAAGAATCACTGCACACAGAGAATGTGAACTCAAAACTGAGCAAAGAGAAACAAAACAGGGAGAACTTAAATAGAGAAATAAGCCACAAGTGCAACGATTAGTAAAATGAGACACAGGTGAAAGTAACTAATAATCAGGGGGTGGGGGAGTGCCTGGAGGACTCTGGTGCCCCCGGATATGCCTGCCGTTCCCATACCTTAAAACAGTGGAAGATTTGTAATGGACTGTCAAAGTAAGAAAAAATAGTTATCAGTTAGACTACAATGATTTCCTCTATTCCTGAGCTTGTGAGATTGCATGGGGATGTCCATTATATTCTGTTATATTTTTGTTTAGCAAACGTAACATTCTACAGCTTACCTTGGCTAGCAACTTACTTTAGGTAGCCTGTTCCTGATTCCACTGTACCTTTCGAACCACTGCTCAATGGACTGAGTAGATGATACTTTTCCCGTCTGTCAGTCGAGTCTCTCCAGATGACGTCCACCTTGTCTCACACAGTCCAAGAAGAAGTGACAGTTTGTACCTTTTCATCTCATCGGCTATGATGGTGGATTTCCCTGCCTGGTACATGGTCTCACATTCCAGTTACCCAAGGCTGATATGGACTTTGGTGACCGAAGATTTTTGAGCTGTGCGGGATGCTGATGACTTTCCCTGCACTGTGTCATGTGCTCACTCGACGATGAGCTTCTTCTCTCAAAGTTGATAGTCTGGTTAGAGTCCATCAATGTTTCTGTAACCTATTATATTTACTATACAGGGGGTTGCTGTGCTCCATGTGCCTGCTGGTATGATAAACTGAGAACTGAGGCTTTGGGCCTATTCCGGGGTTCGAATCTGAGGACTCAGTTTTGGTTCAGAATGCTATTGTTTGCTTCAATTGTTTAACTGACTTGATTTTTCCCTTTCTCTTGTGCATCAAGTATTGGTCTTTTTAATTATTTATATTTTTTCCTTACTTTAGTTCTTTCTGTTTATTTTTGATTTGTGGCTACCTGGGACAAGCAGATCTGAAGGTTGTACAATCTTAGATAATGAATGAATTTTGAAACTTGATTTGTTACTCAGAGTGTCTCCGAAATCTGATTCCACCATCGTTGATTCTTGGCTTTTGTTCAAGTGCTGCATTTTTTGTAGTGGGTTATTTTTAAACAGAAACACCCTGAAAAGCTTCTGATGCGATTGTCTTTTGTTGATGATTCCTTGTCATTTTCTGTAAAAGATCATTGACAATTATTGTCAGTGTTTTTAGTGAAAGAGTTCCGGGTTTCATTAAATTTTTATGTAGTAATATGAATAACAAACAACAATCGAGCGCACTCCCGCACTCTTCCCATTTAAAACAAAATCCAGGAAAACTCGATAATTTCCTTCATTAATGTTGTACTCCAGCAGATTTGTGGGTTCAGTGGCTGAAACAGCAGACACTGACTGCGGGTTAGTACAGCAACTGTTTGTTCACAAGCCAGCAGTGAAATAATTTACTCCCATGATAATCCAAACAGACACTCATCCAAATCACCCAAACTACAGAAACGACAACATTAAACACACAATACACTTCTTAAATCTGTTCAAATTACACAAGAGTAAACAAAATATAAACAATCATTTCTGACTCACAATCAGAATCAGCATTAATGTCATCGGCCTATGTAATGATATTTGTTAACTTTGTTCAGCAGTAGAATGAAATACGTGGTAAATAAAGACAAAAACACACACACACACACACACACACACACATTCACACACACACACACACACACATATATATAAGAACAAAATAAAAACAAGTCGTGCAAAACGCAGAATTTTAAAAAAATTAAGATTACTACATGAATGTGGCGGTG
>JAUOBT010035997.1:0-11710 GCA_032362145.1 Hypanus berthalutzae
CAAATGACTATTTCTAATGTATGGCTCTATGTCTGAAGTCAGTTAGAAAACTACTAACCAGCTTGAATCAATAGGGGAGTTCATAGATCCCATTATTCACAAACCTGCTTGTCGTATCACACCAAAGAACAACTGATCACAAGTCTCTTTATATTTGGAAATGTGTCTAAATTCTCTGGAGCATTATAGTGTCTACATTAAAACTGTGAATTCTCCGAGCTATAATGGGGGGCGCAGAGCAGCTTCACAAACAGCAGCCTCCATTCCTTTAAGAAAAAAGACATTTTTGTCTACTTCCAATGAACGTGATTCACTGATTCGCAGAATATAGATCTTTCTGGCCAGCAAAGGGCTAAATGTAGAAAAGTAACCTGAAACAGATACACTTCACTCTGCTCTAGAATCCTGAAAGAGGTGGCTGAAGATGTTGTAGAAGCATTAGTAAAGATGTTACAAAAGTCAGTAGGCTCCGGAATAGCATGGGAATGATAATTTGGAAATGTCACTCTATACTTTAAGAGCTGAAGGAGGAAAATGAAATGAAATTATAAACCAGTTATCTAGCTCAGTGTTTGGAAAAAAGTTTGTTTCCATTCAGAAAGAGTTTTAAGGGCACTTGAGGGCTTATGATAAAATAGGCTAAAGTCAGCACCAGTGTTCTGCTGCTCCCCATTTCCCTTCATTCTCGCACTAATCAATCATCTATTAACCACCGACTTAAATATACTGAAAAAATTAGTCGCTTGTAGTCGCTTGTGGAAACGAATTCCCCAAGGTCGCCATAGTCAGGCCAGAGGCATTCCACCTCATCTGCGCTCTAACAAGACACTCCTTAACTTCAGGCTGCGTTTGCTGGTCTGAGGTTCTCCTATCACAGAAAACATCCTTCCAGCATCCACTGAATCGAATACTTTCACCATTCTATAGTCTTCAAGAAAGTTAATCTTCTGAATTCCAGTGAGTAGAGGCCCAGAGCAATCAGTAGTTGTACATGTGACAAGCCATTCAAACTCAGAAGCTTTTTCGTGAATCACTTTGAAGGATGTCCAACGTAAACAATCCTTTTCATAGGTAAGAGGACCGAAACTGCTCATAATTGTCCAAGTGAGGCCTCGGAAGTGCAAGATAAATTCTCAAAATTACATCTTTTTTTTTATATATTCTAATCCACTTGAGCTGAATGCAAACGTTGAATTTCCTTCCACACACCGACTCAACCTGTAAATTAACCTTAACGCAATCCTTTATAAAGTGACCCAGACTCTTTACACATCTGCTTCTGAATTTTCTCTCCATATTTAAAACAGTTATTTCTTCAGAATCTAAGTGTCACAAGGGGACAGGAGGCTGGACCCAAGTGCGAAAGGACAGAACCAGATGGGGAGACCTGGGCGTGCGAAAGAGACAGGGCGTGCTAGGTAATCCCAGGGTTCAGAGAGAGTTCGTGGCTGGGCTGAATCCCGTGGTTTGTGGCTAGGCTGGGTTCTTCGAGTCCGTGACTTGGCTGGATCCCGGAGTCCGTGGCTAGGCTGGGTCTTGGCGTCCGTGGCTTGGCTGGGTCTCGGAGTCCGTAGCTTGACTGTGTCTCAGAGTCTGTGGCTTGTCTGGGTCTCGGAGCCTGTGGCTTGGCTGTGTCTCAGAGTCCATGGCTTGGCTGGGTCTCGGAGTCGGTGGCTTGGCTGGGTCTCGGAATCCGTGGCAAGGCAGGAGAGCTCCCTGGGCGGTGGCATATGCCCAAGGCAGGTCCGCCTCTCAGGCAGGAACACGGTCGCGGAAACTTGGACAAGTGCGGGCACAAACCGTAGGGTTCAATGGATAGCAAGGGGCAGAGGACACGTTGGACCGCATACTCCTGGGCAGGGCGACCCCCCCAGGCGTGAACACGGAGGCCCGGACAAGGTGAAAGACACCTTGGCTAGTAGCGGACACAACACATCAGAGGTAAGGGGTAGGAAGGGGACAGTGTCCCCCCGCCGGGCAACGGCAGTCCGTCCTACTACCCGACGGAGACAAGGAATCGGAAGGGAAATTGGTCCTTGGTAACTCCAAGGCTGACTCACAGAACTTGAGGATGAAGCCGTGGGCCGTCCAAGCCGGGACGACCGGAACGAACAGAGCCGCCGGACGAAACACCTCTGAACATGGGCAAACCAGCTCGTAAAAGACAACCAGTGAACAGGATAAAACAGGTTCAGAGCACGACGACACCCCAACTATGCTCGGTCCCAGAGTCCCTTATATCCTCCTGCCAGCTGATAGGCAACAGGGGCACCTTCTTAAGCCAAGAAGATCTTATTTGGCTTAAGGGTGACAGGAGGGATGGCTGCAAGCCCCGGATCCCGATTCCGCAGACCGGATCAAGACGCGGAATGCAGGCTCCGGACAGAACCATAACACTAAGTGCATAGCCGGGCACTTCCGGAGACTGTATTCCATTTGCCACTTCTTTTCCCATTATCCTAATCTATCTAAGGCCTTCTGTAGCCCCTCGATATGCTCAAAACTACCTGTCAATCTTCGGAGCGTCCGCAAACCTTGAAAAATGTAAGCAATTCGAGAATACTTATGATGAACATGTGAGAAAAAAGATAAATCTTTATCATTGGGGTGTTTATATCTCCAAATATCGACCAGGCCATATTCTAATAAAAAAGTGTTAATGCAAGCTGCCGCTTTATTTGGACGTGATGGATTGGTTGATGACCTGTCAGTCGCCGGATTTAAACAACAATGAAAGTCACCACCCATGAACTACTCATATTCATTGAAATTTGGCAACTGAGAAAAAAAGTTTCTAAAAAAATCAGAATTTTCTACATTAGTTGTGTATACAGACACCAGAGCTACCTTTTGCTCGCATAATAAAGCAGTAACAATTAAATATCTTCCAATGAATCAGTAGCAGCATTAAAGTGTACAAAAAGGATTTTGGTACTAAGAAATATAGAAACCCCTCTGATCTTACAATTAGACAGCAAGTGGAACAGAGTTGCTTTCTAAAAACGGAAAAATAAACCTGTCCTCATCTGATTTCGTATATGATTTTCTTGCACAAACATAATATCTGCATTGTTTTTAATTTCTTAAAAATATTTTTACTCTTAATAGGCTGATTGACACCGCTCCAATTCCAAGATATTATATTAATTTTGTTAACATCTATGTTTAAAATTGATTTTAATATTATATAAAAAATGTTACGTAAGCACAGATTGAACCAAAACACGCGAGTACAACCAGAAGGACTGACGCATTTACGAAAGAGAAATCCATCAAAAGAACTGCCCAATCAAGAAAGGAACCTAGTGTAATAGTCTACTTCCTCTCCCGCCTCCCAAAAGATAAGAATTAAGCGACCGATAGGGTGGTCCCATGCTAATCTAATAACCCTTGTCCCTGCTCTCCATCTTGCTACTCCGAATACTAAAATAAAGCAAAAATCCCATGCAAAATAACCTTAATAAAAGACACAAGCAGAATTCAACTACTATAATGATATGTACCAGTAATCAAAATATTATCAACAACGGCCATCTTAGAATCAGCTAAAGTATCTTATACATATATTCAAAAAGAGAATAAATCCGAGCAAATAATATTACAAACAATATTGTTTCTCCCGAAAAATAAAAAATAAATGAGTATATATATACAAAACAGGCATTAAAATCATTAAGCTTTGAAACAAATAACATAAATCAAAAGGTTAACACACAACAGTTCATACACAGACCATTAGAGTACAATACGATAAAGGTTCCCTACAAAATAGTTATATATGTATTAACTATTAATAATGTAAAAAAATAAATCAGCTACGTCCCATGCCAAAGACTGAAAAGATATTGGAAGTGCTTAACTCAGAAGATCCATTAACAACTCGTACAGCAAATACTTCAGAATTTCTTGTTCAGTAATCGGATTAACTTTAATATTTTAATCAGTAAGCTTAACTTCACGTTTTTTAATGTACCTCTATCCTTCCTGAGGAGAATGGATTCTGAGTGACTGAGATATTTCAAGAAAAATTATCAGCTTTGCTCGAAAGCGAAGGGAGAGGTATGTCAAATTTATACATTTCACATATAATTTCTCGGAATTTCCTTCCTTCGGCAATGATTTCAAGAGGATAGTCTTCGACTATACGAATCTGGGCTGAATTAAAAATTAATTTCCGCTTATTTCTGGTTTCTCGAAGAATAGTTTCTTTAGTCGTATAATACTGCCAAGAAAGCACGATTGTTGAGGACGTAGTTCAGGAAATGGAATTCTGTGGGCTTTGTCAATTAAGGGGCTAGTTTAGAGGGGCTCATTTAAAAAGTGAGCACAGCATATCTGAGAAGAATTTTAACAAATCGCCAGCTTCAGTATTTTTAGGCAGTACCAGAATACGCAAATTCCTCCGTCGACTTTTAATATCTAAATCAACCATTCTTTTCTTCATTTTAGACTGTTCCGAGGTAATGTCATTGACTTTTTTTCCGTCGAAGATATCTTCATTCCTTGATCTTTAATAGTTTACTTGAATAGATCATGCTCACTTTCCGTTCAGTTTGTAGTCTGCTGAAGAGTTTGAAGTTGAGACTCCAAAGTTTTCAGAGAGTCTTTAACCACAGAAATAGCTTTTTCAAGCTTCCCATTTGAACCGGCCAGCTTATCAAATTTAATATTAAGCGATCCGAATTCCGACTTCATGTCTTGTATTGAAAAAAAATATTCCTGCTAATGCAATAGATTCCTGCGTTTTCTTGGTTTGTTCCGTTTGCTCCTTTTCAGGAAAAGTCTTGCCGCTTCTCAGTTCAAAACCAGAACGAATATTTTCGGCCGTTGTAATTAAGTCGTATATCCTTCATTGGAATTAATAAATACTTCTGTAGAGGTAATAAATCATTCAGTGGAGGTAATAAGTCATCAAAGCTAAAAAGGATCTATCTGTGTGATATAAAATATTTTAAAGAGAGAGGCGCTAGGAATGCGACTTACTTCATATGCTAGAAAATGGAAAAATCCTGAATACTCTAGTCTCGAACACACTGATACGTAATGTACGAGAATGCCGACGACTATTGTTTCGTTTGTATGTTTTTGGCATTAATTATTCTCTCTTTGATAATTCCGTACCTCTCTGTGACTCCAACCGATAGCAATTCAAAAGCTTTAGGATTTTATATTGTCATTCATCAGTCCGCGATCATCATGGAGAGCGAAATGATTATTACTCGATTCCGATGGAGCTTTAAAAACAGAGTGCTTATAAAAACACAATAAATGCCAAAATAAATGTAATACTTTAAAATAAAACGTTCAATGTCATACTAATTACAGAGGGTTAATGCATACATGAACTGAGTGTATTCAATAAAATAGAGGCTGTTGGCGGCCGTATCAGAACAACAGATGACTCTGACAGAAAATGATGAAGTGACTAACTGAATGATATCTCAAATTTGTCTGATGGTCAGAACGTGCCGCGACGTAATAGCAAAGACAGTTTGTATCATATTTTAAACCGCATCGAACCAATCAATTCCCATCCATCCGGAGACAAAAAGAGACAAAAAATCATTTGGACATCCAGACAGAAAATCTCAGTTGGTAGCAATTTGCGTTATCAGCAATTACTGAGAAAAGGGGGAAAAGAAACGGTTTTCTGCAAGAGTGAAAATATTTCAAATACGCATCCACTGTCCACAAAAGCTGCTTAATTGAGCTAAAACAGATGCGGAAAGGTTGTGAGAAATGGTAAAGAGCAAACGAGCAACTGATGTTTCCCTTCCAATGCTTCAATCATGGAGCGAGCCTCTGCCGCATCAGAGTTTCTTGTATCTCTCGGAATATCGCCGGTACAGGGTCTTCGAAAGGTGAAAATCTAAATAACAGTTGTTAGGGCATGCGTGTGTTTGCACAGTCGCTGTGGAGTCTGGCAGCGGAGCGGCACTTCTCTTTGATAATACAATGCACCAATTACAATTCTATGCGGAGACTGTCCACTAAAAATGACAAGTGTTTCCATTCTCACTGGGCAGTTCGATATGAATGAAGATGACAATGACACAATGATAGGCACTCCTGGTAATGCGGGGCCACTGGCGCTCAGATGATCCACATTTGCTATTGATCCACAGCGTGCACAGTTCCTGAATGTGAGCACCCAGTTAAGGGGTAATAAGATATTGCATCGGATCTCTATACGAGATACCTCAGATACGATGCATATAATAATCTCTCTCTCTAAGCACCTAAAAATGTTCCAGAACACTCAATTGAAAATAGCTGGTACCCTGTGTATTGAAAACAACAATGTCTTCCGTAATATTGCCCTGTTGAAATGCATTTTCTATCTCCGTTGTAATATGTAAACCACATTTTTGCTGATATTTGGTAGAATTTTTAACCAGATCCCCCCCCTCCTCCATTCCAAATCAGGATCTTCTTACCCTTTCAGTTTTTCAGCTGGACCCAGAACGTTCCTATGCAACCTCGTTCTGAAGGTTTTGTTTCATTGCTTTGACCCCACAACCCCCCCCCCCAACGTCCGCCGCCGCCCTTCCTGTCATTTCGAATGAATCAGTGCCCTCGGATGTTAACCTCACAGCTATAATCTTCTTTTAGCCATTATTAAGGGATGCCAACAACGTCGAACATGCCAATCGAAAACTGTGCTACACTTCCGTCCTAAACTCATTACCCTTTCCGTGTTCACACTCCTTTAAATTCTCCTGTCTACAGTTTTGCCTCATCCTCAGCCTGTCCTTTTCAGCAATCTCACTACAGGCTGCTTCAGCTTGTAACCCCTCCCGAACTGCTTCGCAAAACTACCAGTAAGGATATTAATCTCCCTCGAGTTCAGTGGAACTCATCCTTTTTTATATAGTTAGTACATTCCCCAGAATAGATCTCAAGTGATCCAGAAATCTCAGCTCCGCCTCACTACAGCCGCTTTTACCCACGCAGCTATCTGCCAAATCATTCTCGTCTTGCCCTCACTGGCGTAGGACAAGAGCAGCAACTCAGAGATTACTTACGTGGAGATCCTGCTTTGCAGAGTTCTAGCCAGGAGATCATGCATCGCCCTTAAACAGCTCATGAGCACCTCATCGCTTTCCTAACTGTGCCACTGGTGCTAACATGTGCCATGATATCTGGCTGCTCACTCTCACCCTTTATAATGCGGTTGTCCCGATCTGATGCATCTATGACACTGGCAGCTAGGTAGCAACATACTGTTCGGGCGTCTCTATGTCCACAAACTCACGTCTCTATCCTTCTAAACATGGAATCCGCTATAACCACAGAAGTCCTCTTCACTTCTGTTCTCTTCGAAGTCAAAGTGCCAGTATCATTACACTAACTGGGCCCCAATACTCTAGCAATAGAAGAAGAAGAAGAAGAAGAAGAAGAAGGAGAAGAAGGAACTCACCAGCTACTTAACCCTCCCAAGTCTGAAGAGCTAGAGCCACTCCAACACTGGTACGCTTACACAATGGCCTGTCCGCATTCTCTGTCCTCATTCGCATCAGCCGGTATGGTCCGGTGTCCATGCTGGAGACTAAGCTGCCCCATCTTCCCCAAAGTATGATGAAGCCAAACTGGATGGCTCTCGACTGCAGTCTGCTGGAACATTCATGGGCTGGGACATGCATTATGTTTTGTGTGACTGTATCCTCCAGCTATCTGAGATGTGCAATATGCGGCTGGAGATGTGTCGAAATAACTGCTGATACTGTGTCTTGTACCTTGTCCACTGATTAGCACTGTTTCCTTTGTCTGCATTTACTAGTTCTCCCTTCAGCCCCAATGCTGAAAAAAAGAGAAATCCCTGCTTAGGTAATCATATCATGATATTAATTATACTTGGCAATAGTTCAGAGAATCACCTTTGAACCCAAGAAGCACTCCACCTCTTCCCAATGCAGACGAACAGAGCAGCAGACAACACTCCAAATGCGGTCATATCAATATTTCACGTACCAAAATCATGGGTTTTAAAATTTAATATTCAGCGTCATACAGCACGCAAAACGAATACAGCACAGTCCGGCACCTCACCCCACAACATTGTACGGACGCATATGACATACTCCACTCTTAATGCATCTCTTCACACATCCACAGTCAGTTACACATAATATATGCTGCTTTGCTGAGCAGCGTCTAGATCTGGTGCTAAATAGTCTTCTGGCCCCTTACCTGTGGTCAACTGAGACCGTAAACTTCCTGCGTAAGTCCAATTTGATACACCAATTGGTTCCCTCGCCCTCATTGGTAAAGCTTGCAACAAGCCTCGAGAGTTTATTTATTTTCATGCCCTTTTGAAGATCGGTATCTCCAACGAATTCATGGAGAGTCACAGCAAATTATCCGCAATCCATTTTGAGAATCCACCAATGGCAAATTCCGTTTCCGGTAGACAGAATGTCTTAAATTCGTACTCATTTAACGGTTCTGTCTCTATAAGCTCTAGTTTAATTGCCATTCAACCAGACATGAATACCTGTACATGCAGATTAATAGCCAGAAAACTACTTAGTACATAATCTCGTCGCCGCTCAGCAAAGCCGCATATATTATGAGTAACTGACCGTGGATGTGTAAAGAGTTGCATCGAGAGTGGAGTATGTCATATGCGTCCGTACAACGCTGTGGGCCGAAGGGCCGGGTGTGGTGTTTTCGTTTGCGTGCTTTATGACGCTGAATATCAAATTTAAATACCCATGGTGCATCAGTCATCATCAATCGTGGGACTGGGTTTAAGAGCCGAGAAGTAATGTTGCAACTATATAGCACCCTGGTGTGATCAAATTTGGAGTACTGTGCTGAATTCTAATCGCTTCACTGCAGTAAGGACGTGGACACCATAGAAAGGATGCAGAGGAGATTTACAAGGACTTTGCTTCGATTGGAGGAAATCCTTACGAAAATAGGTTGAGTGTACTCGGCCTTTTCTCGTTGGAGCGACGTAGGATGAGAGGTGACTTGATAGAGGTGTACAAAATAACGATAGGCGTTGATTGTTTGGAGAGTCAGGTGTAGAAGAGGGCATAGTTTTAAGGTGCTTGGAATTAGGTACAGAAGAAATGACAGGTGTAAGATTTTTTTTTACGCAGAGAGTGGTGAGTGCTTGGAATGGGCTGCCGTTGGAGGTGGTGAAGGCGGAAACGATAAGGACTTTTAAGAGACTTCTGGGTGAATGCATGAGGATGAGGTAAATACAGGGCTATGGGTAATGCCCAAATATTTCTAAGGTAGGGACATGAGCGGCACAGATCTGTGAGGCGAACGGCTGTGTACTGAGATGTAGGTTTTCTATGTTTGAAGAGAGTGGTGCTGACAGCCCTGCGCATCTGCTGCTGTTAACTTTCTTTTCTGTAGGATACGTACATCAGCAGATGCGTAAAAGGTGCCCAGAAGATCAACAGAGGATTCAGCCACCCTAACCATAAACTGTTTCAGGTACTTTCGCCTGATAAACGGTACCATAGCATGAAGCATAGGATCAACAGTCTCCGGGAAAGCCTCTTTCACCAGGCCTCCAGATTTGTCAATACATATTGATCTGATTGCATATCTGACTGTACATTGTATGTGACTGTACATTGATGCACACAAAACAATTCTGTATACAATCTTATTGTTAGAACTATATCCTACCACGTGGATGATAAATAACAGCGGACCTAACTCCAATCCATGCAGCACACTCCTCACAGTCATAGAATCAACTGTACACTCTCTGGTCTCTTACGCTAAACCAGTTTGGAATCACGTTGTTTTAGTTTGGTGTGGCAGATTGAAAACTCGAAGACAACATACGAAAGGAAACCACAACTGAAGGAACAAAATAATGTGGTGACGTCAGTGTTTCATGGCGGCATTATCGGCACTTTCGACTTCCAGAACTCAGTTTCAGTGCCAATATAATGCATTGCATTCTATGGTGTCTCATTCAGTTTTCCTGGCAAATAATATACCAGCCTGGGAACTAGCTGATAGATCACATATTTTAGTGACTGCTTTTGTTGAAAACAAATGTGATTGTGAAATAGTTGTAGAATTGTGGCAGCTCTGGCTAATGTCTTCGAAGTTAAATAGACTACAACGCAAGACAAGGTTATGGAGTAAAGTGGGCAAGTCATTCACGAGTAGATGTTCTGTGCTTCATACCAAACGGCCGATGTCCGATTTCAGCAGCTGAAACCTGGCGTCTTGGAAATTATATTGCTCATGTTCATTTTATATTAATAGCCTGTAACATCCATTGGGGAGAACAATTTGCGGCATGGCTTCGGAGTGAGAATAACACTTTAATGTCAATGTTTTGCTACTGATTGTCCCTTATGTGACTGATGTCACAACCACACTAATTGCCTCAGAGTAGTTACTCTGAATTGCATATAACTCTGTAACCTCACCGGTCCATATGAGCAGTTGGAACATCCCGTACAGCTGAACGCTGCTTCTCTCAGAATATGGGATATGCAGCGATTTACTACATCGCAAGCATTTTCTATCCTGCAATTGTAGCGATTGGTGTCCCTGGTAAGATACTGGGATTATTCACTCTATGTATGGTGCCGTCGTCTTTCTTGTGTTCCGCTGCATTGCTCGCATTTATACTCAGCACAAATGCTATTCTTAGTTTCAGTTGCCGTATTTTGCCGAAATGATGTTTTTTTTTGTCAAATGTGTTGTTACCGATATTGACGTGATTTCATGGTTTGATCTTGCTCGGCTCTCTGAAACAACAGTTTTCTAGATTGGCAGCTTTTTCAAAATGACCGTCCAGTCGAATTTCGATACGCAGGTCAGTTCCTCCATCATCACTAAATTATAACTTATGCTTTGAACCTCATTAATTTCACTACAAATAAACCCTTCGTCTGTTTCACCTCTAATAATTGAATTTGCGTTTCTTTTTAATGGAGTGGTCAACCGTGCAGCGGTACGTGCATCGTTGAAACCAGTCGGAAGGTCACTGCCGCTCCAGTCCATTTTAGTCCCCCAGCTGGAGTGCACTGAATAAGCTGGCACACATTGGATTTCTGTTTCTTACTTCCTAAATAAATAATAGCCTATAGAGCATTGGAAGAATGGTTGGCATTCAGACAGTTAGGACTACTGAAAATTCTGTGTTGATTTTTGTTTTTTTCTGCAAATTTCTTCTAGTTAATTTAACGGCGATTGTGATCCTATCTCGCGGAAAGTGCGGACTCTCCAAATGCATCACCCGTTACCTGGTTGGAATGGCAACAGCGGATCTGATGGTGGTTACGGTTGTTGCTTTAGTGGATCAGACCAACAAAATCTACGTTTATTCCAGATACCTGCTCATCACTCCTGTATGCGCTCTGACACTTGTATTTAGGGTTGTAACGATGGACTGTTCTGTTTGGTTAACGGTCAGCTTTACCTTCGATCGTTTCATCGCAATATGCTGTCGAAAGCTTGGAGAACGATACTGCACTGAGAGAAGAGCTTCAGTGGTTATATGGACGGTGGTTATAGTGAGCGTCGGGAGATGCGTCCCATTTTACTTTATAGTTGAACCTTACGTCATTATCGACAACATACCGTGGCATTGCGCCCTCACACGTGAATACACTACTTCACCCGTGTGGAGAGGATACGAATTACTGGATAGCATTTTAACACCGTTGCTACCAATCGGCTTAATTCTGGTGTTCAATGGGTTAACAGTAAGACATATCAT
>JAUOBT010036238.1:0-11655 GCA_032362145.1 Hypanus berthalutzae
TAGCTGTGTGGAATGAGCTTCCTGTAGAAGTAGTAGAGGCCAGTTCAGTTGTGTCATTTAAGGTAAAATTGGATAGGGATATGGACAGGAAAGGAGTGGAGGGTTATGGGCTGAGTGCGGGTAGGTGGGAATAGGTGAGATTAAGAGTTCGGTACGGACTAGGAGGGCCGAGATGGCCTGTTTCCGTGCTGTGATTGTTATATGGTTATATGGTTATATATCGTTTGTCTTATGGTTTATTGGCCTTGTGGTACCTTGCGTTATTTTATTGGGTCGATCCGTCTTAGACAGTGGGGTGATGTAATTTCCCGCCGATGTGATGTCACGTGATGGCATATTCCAACTGGTATATAAGGGGAAACTTCTGTCGTCAAACGGTTAGTTCGTTGTTTAGCTTGTTAGTAAGTTTTGCTGCGTATTCGTCTCATGATTCAATTTCTTTTTAAAGTGGAGCTTATACTTTCTATTGTAAAGAGCAAAACCATTTTGCCGGCAGTTTCGCCAATCGCTGCCAGTTCATGTTTGTTTTAACATTGTTTTACCTCCACAGTCTAGTATTGGAGAGTGTAGACCTTTCCAAAGTACGGGAACCAGAAGGATTGAGTAAAGTTGGTGTCATACGGCGGTTTTGTAAAGGATCGACCTGATTGAATCTTCGTTCAGGAGTAGTGGCCTGCATTTGAGTTAACCAGTGGAAGATCAGGAAGGTTTCTGCAGTGTTCACCCTCCAACAAACAGGTCAGTTCATTAAGCTATTTTATTTCCTTCGTCGTGAATCATTTGGACAAGGCATCTCACGGCTAGGAGCAGCATTATTGTCACCTCTTCGAAGATATCAGTTTTCAGGGAAGTCTCTGCTTACCGACTTTATATATTACCCGGCCTTTCAAATTTATCATTTAAAAACTGTCGTCGAAATTACCACTTCAAGAACTATTCCAGACTTTCGCTGCTTGTTAAATTGCCGTGTAGCAGTTAATTTCTGGTTAAGTTAGGCATTTGTTTACATTTCACTTTTCTTGACCAGAATGTAATAAATATTTATGTTTGTTTATATAACCTGACTCAATTCGATATTCATTGTTACCGACTGCATAACACTTTATTCAAAAAATTGAGTAGAGATAGCCCAGGAAATTACAGACCAGTGAGTCTTACGTCAGTGGTTGTTAAGTTGTTGGAAAAGATCCTGAAAGGCAGGATTTATGAACATTTGGAGAGGCATAATATAATTAGCAATAGCCAGCATGGCTTTGTCAAAGCATGTCATGCTCTACGAGCCTGATTGAATTTTTTGAGAATGTGACTAAACACTTTGATAAAGGTAGAACATTAGATGTATGCATATACATCTCAGCAAGGCACTTGACAAGGTATCCCATGCAAGGTTTATTGACAAAGTAAGAATGCACGGGTTCCAAGGGGACCTTGCTTTGTGGATCTAGAATTGGCTTGCCCACAGAAGGCAAAGTGTGCTTGTAGACGGGTGATATTCTACAGGAGGTCGGTGACCAGTGGTGTACTTTAGGGATCTGTTCTGGTATCCCTTCTCTTCGTTATTTTTATAAATGACCTCGATGAGGAAGTGGAGGGATGGGTTAATAAATTTGCTGATTGCAAGAATTTTGGGGTTTTGTGGATAGTGTGCAGGGCAATCAGAGGTTGCAGGGACTTAAAATACGATACAAAACTCGTCTGAGATGTGGCAGATTCAGTTCAACACAGATAAGTGAGAAGTGGGTCATTTTGGTAGCTCAAAAAGGATAGCAGAGTGCACTATTAATGGTAAGATTATTGGAAGTGTAGAGGATCAGAGGGATTTTGGGGTCCAAGTCCATTTGTTGCACAGGTTAGCTCTATTGTTAAGAAGGCATATGGTGCATTGGCCTTCATCAGCCATGGGATTGAGTTTAAGAACTGAGTGGTAATATTACAGCTATATAGGACCCAGATCTGACCCCACTTGGAGTACTGTATTTCCTTTCTGGTCATAGCACTACAGGAAATATGTGGAAACAATAGAAAAGTTGCAGAGGAGAGTTACAAGGTTGTTGTCTGTATTGCAGAGCATGCCGTATGAGAATATTTTGAGTGAACTCGGCCTTTTCTCCTCAGAGCAGCGTAGGATGAGAGATAACCTGATAGAGGCGTATAAGTTGATGAGGGGCACTGATCATGTGGACAGTCAGAAGCTTTTTCCCAGGGTTGAAATGGCTAACACGAGAGAGCACAGTTTTAACGTGCTTGGAAGTAGGTACAGAGCGGAAGTCAGGGTTACGTTTTTTTTTAGACAGACAGTGGAATGGGTTGCTGGTGATAGCAGTGGACCCCGATAGCATAGGGTCATTCAACAGTCTCCTAACACAGTTGGGTACAAGTAGCTTAGAAAAATAGAGGACTCTGGATAACCTTGGATAATTTCAATAGTAAATACATGTTCGGCACAGCATTATGGGCTGAATGATCTGTATTGTGCTGCAGAATTCCTATGTTTCTATCTTTGCGTTCCTCCTGTTTGATTTTTATGTTATTTTGTCAGAGTGGTGCATTGGCACCGGCCAACTTGCCAGGTCGTTAGTGTAAAACTGTTTTTATTGAAACAGATGGACTCCTCGGTTAGACTAAACGGAAGCTAGAGGGAAACATAGTTATCTGAAATTAATTTATGGATGATAGCTATGAGCTGTTCGATCTATTCCAGTGTTTGACAGGGTTTTATATCAACCCTGGGAGTTACTAAGTATACGATACGTTATGTTACCAGTTGAATGCAGAGCTCTGCGGCTGTCTAAATCTCCTCTGCACCCATTCTATAGATTCCATATCCTTCCCTTAGTGAGGTGACCAGAACTGAGCACACTGCTCCAAGTGGGTTCTGACCAGGTTCCTATATAGCTGTAATATTACCTCTCCGCTCTTGAACTCAAGAGCACGATTGATGTAGGCCAATGCACCGTATGTCTTCTTAATCACAAAGTCAACCGGCGCAGTTGAAAAAGATAAAAGTTTTAAGATTAGCTTTATGTGTCTCCTATGCAACGAAATATCCAGAAAAAAAGTGTCAAAATCAAATCACCGAGGATATGCTGGGCAGACTGCGAGTCTTGCTAAGTATCTGGCTCTACGATAGCATGCCAATAAATCATCAACCTTAACTGTCGGTCTCTGGAATATGGGTGGACACCGGATCACCCGGATGAAACCTAGGAGTCGGCAGAGAGAGCATATAATCTCCTTACAGACGGCGTCGGGATTCGAGCCCTCATCTTACAATTGGAACTTTAAAGCATTCTGGTAATCGCTAAACTAATGTGTTCCCGCAAAAGAAACTTTGAAGGAAGACATAAGGTGCATCCTACTCAACTATCGCTTCAGAATATACTCTGCCTGAGAATCGTGAGTAGATGAAGTAAAGTGAGAAGTAGCACCAAAGACCGAGGACTTCCTCTGTGACGGGCAGTATCACCACTTTGTTAGATGAGAGAGGTGGTCAGTACTGATACAGCTGCCTATAATTAGATGGATAAATACAACTTCCTGTACCATTTAATTAGCTTATATTTACAAAATATATGATTACTCTTGGCAAGAATCAATTTCACTGGACAATCAATCTGCAATGCGAGCTAGGAAGCAAGGTGCATTGTTAGCAATGATCTATATAATAGATCCAAGATGTGCATACCCATTCAAACGAGACCGATGGTTTTGAACAGGGTAATTTCTATAAATAGTGGAGAACACTGTGGGCCGAAGCAGGTGATTTTGATGGGTGCACCATTTCCAGTGGCTTGGGGAGAGGGGTGAGAACAAAACACTGCCAAGAGGGGTCGACGGGTCATTCAGTGTTTGAGGCGGCTGGTAGTTAACAGGGTGGACTGCCAGAACGTTAACAGAGAGAAGCTCGAGGGGAACAGCATCGATGGTGGTAAAGATGTTAGGCTGAAAAGGTAAAAAAAAAGGATCTGCCCAGAGCAGCTGAACACGTATTGCCTCCCAGGCAGTATATAACTATGCTTTGTTCGTTTACCAACGGAAAAAAATATCACGATCCAACTCCAAAATCTAGGTCGCAAATTCACAGTAGAAATTAATGTAATATTTATCCAGTCACCAAACACAAGAATGTAACACAATTAGACGATTCTCGGAGAGAATCTGAATTGCGTCTGTTCACCTGGACTTATAGAACCGCGCTTCTTCATCAATATGGAATCATCATTTCGGATTTGTATGTTCTTTAAAAACAGCCACCAAGCACTGTGAGATGAAGAGTCAACCCGTTAGAATCTGTGCATGTGAAGGAACGAAATTAAGCAACGTAGTTCCGTAAAGAAAGGTGTGTCTGTTGGGTAATGTAATCGGTAATGTGGAAACGCACAGAAATAGCAACCACCGGTATTGAGTTGGGAATCATTTTAAGAGGCAAGTATGTGACAACGCTATTAAACGCAGTTGTTATTACCGTGCTTTATATTCAACGTCTGAGTTCAATAAATGAGATGTTACGATTTTTCTTACATATAAAACGCCTCCGCCACTTTTGTTTGAGAAAATCTACATAGGTGACTCTGAAGAGCTGAGCGATTCCCGGTTTATTGAACATGTCAGCTAACGTATTTGCTTTGAAACTGTCGGAGTTCCGGCAAAATGCCATTGCTTGGTTGCAACCAGTCGAGGAACTGCGAGAAATATTCACCGACGACGAGTTCTAAAATGCGCTCGCGTTACTCAGCAACACCACGGCTGCGAGAAAGGGGGGGTCTACCAATACACATGTCTGAATGTGATAAACGCCGATCGCTCAAAACTCAGCTTTTACAGACTTTTGTACCAACTGAATGCTGGCGCGCCAAACAATTTTTCTCCATGCCCGTCCTCTGGGATACTAAACCGTTTGAGCTCATGGACCACTTGCTATCTCTCCTAGGAAATCAGCAATATTGTTTCATTTAAAAAAAATTCTTCATGCAGCAAATTCATGAACAAGTTCGAATACCACTGGCTAATACACCCGTGAAGGACCAAGGGAGATTGCTAAAATGGCTGGTGGTCTACACTCAGCCAACGAGAATTGCATCAGTCCTCCTCCTTTTCCCTGCCTCAATAATCTCGGTCTGCAAAGCTTCCAACAAATGAATGGCCGCGGTGCGAAACAGATAAAGCCAGGTATGTGTTTTTACCTCTCTCGCTTTGGGAAGAACGATAGAAATGGCGTACAATTTTACAACTTCGACTGCGCCAGCGCACCGGGATATCAGAAGTCTGTGAGCAGCGTGTGCTGCAGCTCTTGGGAAAGTCCACTGTTCGTTACGGACACCCTTTCAGGGTGACGCTGCCTGTGTGACACGGCTGCTCGAATGTGTCTGCTGGCAGCATCGCCTATTGATGAGAAGGCAAAGATTTCCGCTGCAGATTTCCGGTATTTCCAGGGACTGTTAGTCCATTTTAAGAACTGCCGGCTTGTGGATGGCAGGGACTTGGGTTATTACCCTGCTTTCCTAGTAAGTTCCCTATAACGATTCTGCACCAACGCAAGTGAGTTTATTCAATTACTGATTCGACTACGATTTTCCAACCTTCACCAAACCCACAAGCTCTATTATCTCCACAAATTCGATCCAGTTTTGATCGAGGGGCGACTGCTAATGAGCGTGGAAATTAGCGAGTTAGACCGGCAAGAAGACTTTAACCCTTACATTCTGTTCAGATTTTATACTTTTCCAGTAAGGGCAGAGTCAATGTTGACCCTGTCCGAAGAATCCCCAAGTGTCTATACCACATTTTGAGCCACTGATCTATTTAGAACTTCAAAAGAGCCTATCAGTGTGATTAACAGTATGATTAGTCTTTAATGAAGGTATCGGTGATGAGGGTCAGTGTATTTTTTAGGTTTTACACCACTCATCGTTGGAGAAGAAACATATACTGTCACACAATATAATGTCCTATTTTACCTCAGACATGAAAGCATAACAGCCATACATAATTAAATATATGTTATTGAAACAGAAAATGGCAAAAACTTTCTGGAACTGTGGGGTTTATTATGGAACCATTATTATATAACCATTTGTATCCATTACAACCAGCAAACACTGTCCTAACTGCTATATCATAAAAAATCCTACTAACTACTATCTAACTATAGCTATTAACTATTAATTCATCTTTTTATTGCATTTAACCAACAAACTATACAAAAAAGTAGTCGCTATTTGCAGACTAGTCTTTGCATTCAAAGCAGTAGTTGGAAACCGTGCGCCTGGGGCCCTTGCATAGGAGTCTATGACATTTGCTGCACGTAGTCAATGTTTTGCAGTGCTCTTTTGCAGTTTTTTCCCTCTGCTTTGGTCTCTTGTTGGACCTGTTGAGCAGGGCCAGGTTCACATTGTTGAACTGCCCTTACCACTGCTGCTCAGAATGCTGCGCAGTGAAGGTGTTCTCACCTTGGCAAAGAAGGAGTCACAGGGTCCTTTCCAAGCTCCTATAAAAAGAACTTCCTCCAGTTCCTTTTGCTTGTCAGTCCAGATAGGGCTCAGGTCACCCCAGATGACAAAGGCATTGTATGTGGAAATGTCAATGATGTAATGGAATATAGCTAGAGGCCAGCGCACTTCTCTTCTCTTGCAGCTCTATGTGCCTGTGACTTTGTAAAGGTTGTCAACCACCCCCCACCTTTTATTGTCATAGTAGTCCAGGATGATGGCAGGTTTTCTGTCCCCTTGATGGATTACTTCAGCAGCCTTATGTAAAGTGCTGATGTAGATCACATTCTTGTTCTTCTATCTGGAAGTGGGAAGCAGAGCTGACAGAGGTCACGGTACATAATTGCACCTATGTGCTGGGAAGGGAAAGGGAGGAGGCTCTGAAAACGGACTACATGGAGTAGGAAGGAAGTTGAGAACCAGGACCTCAAAGGTAGTAATCTCTGGAGTACTGCCTGAGCCACGTGCCGGTGATTATAGGAATAGAATGAGTTGGAAGATAATGCGTGGATGAGGGATTGGAGCATGGGGCAGTGATTCAAATTTCTGGATCACAGGGACTTCATTTTGGACACGAGTGACCTGTGCAAAAAGGACAGGTTGCCATTGATTCCGCAGAGGACCAATGTCCTGGCAGGATGGTTTGCTTGGGCTATTCGGGAGGGTTTAAACCAGAATTGCTGGAAGAAGTGAACCGAACTGAAGAAACAGAGGAAGGTGAGATTGGCGCAGAAATCGATAACTATTTGTAGATGGTATGAGAGTAAGTATAGGCAGGTGACAGAGAAGGGATTAGCGCATACTGGTGGTTTGAGATGAGTCTATTTTAATGTAAGTAGTCTCATGAACAACCGGGATGAGTTTAGAGCGTTGAACAGTAACTGGATCTATGATGTTGTTGCCATTACAGAGACTTGGATAGCTCAGGGGCGAGAATGATTACTTCGAGTGCCAGGCTTTAAATGTTTCAGAAAGGGCAGGGAGGGAGGCAAAAGAAGTGATGCGTGGCACTGCTGATTAGAGACAGTGTAACAGCTGCAGACAAAAGGAGGAAGTGACGGAAGGACTGTCGACTGAGTCATTAGGAGCACAGATCATTCAATAAAGGGGTGTTTTTATAGACCACCCAATAGTGACAGGGACATCGAGAAACAGATAGACAGACAGATTCTGGAAAGGTATAATAATATCAGGGAGCAGGGACATTTTAATTTCCCCAATATTGATTAGAAGGGGCTTAGATGGGGTAAAGTTTGTTAGGCGAGTTCAGGAAGGTTTGCTGACACAATATGTAGAAAATCCTACAAAAGGAGAGGCTGTACTTGATCTGGTATTGGAAAATTAACTTAGTTAACTGACAGGTCTCTCAGTAAGAGAGTATTTTGGAGATAGTGATCACAATTCTATCACCTTTGCCATAGCATTAGAGAGGGATAGGAACAAACAAGTTAGGAAAGTGTTTAATTGGACTAAGGGGAAATTTGAATCTATCAGGCAGGAACTTGGAGGCATAAATTGGGAACAGATTTTCTCAGGAAATGTAAAACAGAAATATGGCATATGTTCAGAGGTCATTTGCCTGGGGTTCTGCGTCGATACGTTCCAATGAGACAGGGAAATGATTGTGTGTTACAGGAACCAGTGTGTACAAAGTTGTTTAACATCTAATCAGGAAGTAAAGAAATGCTTAGGAAACGTACAAAAAATAGGTAATGATAAAAATCCTGAAAATTATAAAGCGAGAAGGAAGGAGCTGAAGAATGAAATTAGGAGCAGCAGGAGGGGCCATGAGAAGGCCTGGGCAAGCGGGATTCAGGAAAATCCCAAGGCATTCTAGATGTATATGAAGAGTAAGAGGATAAGACATGAGAAAATAGGACCAATGAGTTGTGACAGTGTAAAAGTGTGTACGGAACTGGAAGAGATAGTGAAGTTACTTAATGAACACTTTGCTTCAGCATTCATTATGCAAAGGACCTTGGCGATTATAGGGATGACGTAAAGCAGATTGAAAAGCTTAAGCATGGACATATTAAGAAAGAAAGTGCTGGAGCTTTCGGAAAGCATCGCTGAATATGTCACCGGGAACAGCCGAGGCTACCATACGAGGCGAGGGTGGAAATTACTGAGCTTCACGCAATGATCTTTGCATCATCAATGGGGATCGGAGAGGTTCTCGAGGATCGAAGGGTTTCAGATGTTGTTTCCTTATACAAGAAAGAGAGTCGAGATAGCCCTGGAAATTATAAACCAGCGAGTCATACTTCAGTGGTTGGAATGTTGACCAAAAAGATCCAGAGAGGCAGGATTTATGAACATTTTGAGAGTCATAATATGATTATGTATAGTCAGCAGGGCTTTGTCTGCAAGTCGTGCCTGACGAGCCTGACTGAAAATTGTCAGGGTGTAACTGAACATATTGATGAGGGTAGAGCAGTAGAAGTACACTATATTAATTGCAGCAAGACACTTGACAAGGTAACACATGCAAAGCTTGCTCAGAAAATAAGGATGGATGGAATCCAATGGGACCTTAAATTTGTGGATTCAGATGTGGCTTGTTGACAGAAGGCATAGTGACGGGTCATATTCTGCATGAAGGTCGGTGACCAGTGGTGTGCCTCAGGGATCTGTTCTGGGACCACTTCTCTTCGTGATCTTTATAAATGACCTTTTTAAGGAAGTGGAGGGATGTGTTAGTAAATTTGCTACAAAAGGTTGATACAAAATTTTGATACAAAAGGCTGGGGGTGTTGTGGAAAGCGTGGAGGGCTCTCAGAGGTTACAGCGGGACATTGATGGGATGCAGAATTGGGATGAGAAGTGACAAAGGAAGTTCAACCCAGATAAGTGTCAGGTGGTTGATATTCGTAGGTCAAATCTGATGGCAGAATATACCTCTAATGGCAAGATTCTTGGCAGTGTGGAGAATCAAAGTGATCCTGCGTCCTGTCCATAAATACCGCACAGGTTGACTGTGTGCTTCAGAAGGTGTACAATACATTGACCGTCATCAACCATGTAATTGAGCTCAAGAGCAGAGAGGTAATGTTATACCTGTATAGGACTACCGGTCAGAACCCACTTGGTGCACTGTGCTCGTTTCTGGTCACCTCACTACAGCGAGGATGTGGAAACTATAGAAATGGTGCAGAGGAGATTTACAAGGATGTTTCCTGGATTGGGGAGCATGCCTTATGAGAAAACGTTGAGTGAACTCGGCGTTTTCCACCTGGAGCGACGAGAGATGAGAGGGGACCTAACAGAGGTCCATAAAATAATGACAGGCATTCATCTTGTGTATTGTCAGACAATCGTTCCAGAGGTGAAATGGCTAACACGAGAGGGCAGAATTTTAAGGTGCTTGGAAGTAGGTACAGAGGGGATGTCAGGGGTAAGTTTCTTTTACACAGAGAGTGCTGAGTGCGTGGAATGTCCTGCCGGCGACGGTGGTAGAGGCGGATACAATAGGGTATTTTAAGAGTCTCTTGGAGAAGTACATGGAGTTCAGACAAATAGAGGGCTATGGGTAACCCTAGGTAATTTCTAAAGTAAGCAGACGATCGGCACAACATTGTACATTTTCTATGTTCTATGTTTCTATTATATCATGAGACATGAGGACAAGCTGCACTTTTCCACAACTCGCCCTCCAGCCCACGAGTGCGCGTGTAGACAGGACCCAGAAAAGCTGCCTGGCAACCGCGAAAGCAGAGTTTGCCAACGTGGAAAGTGTTGGCATTGTACGCCAGTCGAATAGCCTGCTGGGCGTTGCCTCTCCATATGGTCCCCACGTCCGATCGTGGTTGCCGCCCATGTGGCGATTTCCAACGTCTTTTGAGGTGACCACCGCACATCGTTATCCGGTCTCAGACACGTAGGACTTTCAGGCACGTTTAGCCGGAAGTACTTTTTTTTGCCAAAGTTGCCTTAGTTCGGGGCTACCCCCGGTGATATGCGCTGTGAGGATATAGACTTGTGTTAACCACTTTTGGCCTCAGAGTTTCTGCACATGCCGTTGGGGCTGAAAAATACAGCACAGACTTACAGCGGTTGCTGGGCACTGTAATAAAAGTCACAGACTTTCCTTTTCTTTGTCTGGATAATATGCCAGTTCATCCAAATCCAAACATACATGTAATATCTACACAGGCTTCAAATGTTATTGCCAACATGGGCTTGATTATTAACCGTACTAAATCCCAGTTTGGGTTGTCAATCATGGCGGTTCTCGGCTATCCCATCTCCGCAGAAGTTAGAAAACCCCTCCCATAGAAAGTAGCCTCTATTATGGATTTCCTATCCGCCTATACTAGCAGAAAACACAGGTTTCCGCTGTAGTAAATTTTTGACACCGCTTCATTCAGCGAGCTGCTGAACTCAAGCGTTCTCTGTAAAGGTAACACCTCTAATCATGTGCTTCACTGGTCAGCGGGCATGGCTGAGCATTTGAGAACACCAAACACGCCCATCCATTCGCCCCATATGATGCACTCCCTCCGCAGTGCACCAAGACTGCTGACGCTTCACTCTGCTGTGAGCGTTGTTCACGAACAGTTGGTCGGAGGGGTGTGTAAATCGCTCGCTTTCTTTAGCCGGCAGTCCCGTCTTCCGAAAAGAAGTACAGCACGTTCGACCGTGGGTCTCCAGGTCTCTCTCGGTGTTGAATTCTGTATGTCGTGTGCGTATCTCGAATGGCGATATCTATTCAATAAGATGTTCTTGCTTGTTTATTCCAGGCGTTTATTGTCCCGTCTATTGTAATAGATTGGTCGTAATGTAATTTGTGGAATTTTGACTCTAAAACTGGATCATGCGTTTATTTATAGTAAGGTATTGTATCCTTTATGAGTTTGTATTTAAATCAAAAATTCGGGGAATGATGTTTGCAACTTGACTGAGCTTGTGAAATTAATCGCACTGATTTAAAATGCTGCAAGATTATGTAATATGTTGGACATTTCTGTTTTCTCTTGCATTTTCAACTTTTATCGTCATCAATGTACTGGTATTTTTGATTTTTTTTTGTATTAGGCATCTAGTTCATTGCCACAAGAAATCTATCTGTTTACGATCATCATTATGAGCGAGGATAGTGAGAGGAAGAATGAAGGACAGGTGGGGACTACTCGGTTCCGGAATATTAAGTGTGTAGTAGAGGAAGGTG